>JASDQU010680493.1:86554-97068 GCA_032191745.1 Picea mariana
CAACACCTCCAACAGGTTCATGAGATCCTTCCATAGGCAAAGTACAATAAAAACATCTACTTCAACAAGGCAAGCGACTCACTAAGGTTTATATTCATCAAAATTTTCCCCATATCCAAAGGGAACTTGACGCAATGGGGATCATCGCTTCCTAAGGGGGGAGGAATGATCCAAGTGGATCTCAGTGGCCAACCACCTTTTCCACTGAATCAACATTTCGAGCCCATGGTTTTGATAAACCATGATATTCACCCTTTTGATGGGGAATGGAATGTAATACCATCTTCATTTTTTAATTACAAACATCATGTAATGATTTCCTAGTGGTCATATGTACATGCCTACAACATAGTTTTAATGCACTGAATCCCATTAGAACTCTGCAGTTAAGTGTGCTTGGGATAGAGTAGTACTGGGATGGGTGACCACTCAGGAAGTCCTATTGTTTTACTTGCCTATGGCATTTTATAAACTTAGATTAATTTATCCCACATGCATTATAGGAATTGTTCTCCTCCCACTCTCTCATATATAATTGAGGTGAAGGAGGCCCTTTAAGCATCCAATGGAGTGTGATGTAAATCTTGTTGTGAATGAAGTGTAGCCAACAACTCTTTCTTTTTAGAGATAAGCTACCCCATTATGTCAGTTTGTGTTCTACAATTTTTTTATGTCTTATTCATTAATAGTAGTTTGGTTTCACTGAATTTTTGTGTTCTCTGCTATATATTTTGTTTTTGTCTCGTTTCGTTCTCAGCATAATATGGATCAGCCAAACCTTTAATGACTCAAGAAACTCAAGCAACAAGATCTTAGCTCAATTTTTGGGTTGAGTGAGTTTGATTTAAGGAGGGAATTTGACCCTTGAAAGAAGGATACTTGATTCTAGGGATCCTAGAGACAAGTGCCCTTGAATCAAGGATCGATTGAAGGATTGATTTATGAGTCTTTTTTTATAAATAACAACTAGGAGGTAGTCTTTTTTATTCTTAGCATTGAGAGATTTCCTTGTACCTGGTGTATTTGAACTGCTTAAGTACATTTTGTTGTCATGAAGTGATTTTCTAATGTAGAATTTGTGTTTCCATATTTCAAGTACTTAGTGGTTTACTTTAGGTTTCATGCAGAGACCTTGAGTAGGGTTGACTCAAGGATATACAAGGGACCTTTATTGTTGTCATATTTAAGTTCTTCAATAGATTTAGTTATCTTTATCATTGTATGTTATTATGTAATATTTCTACAAGTAGGTCACAGTTTCCAGTAGCAATTTTAATGCATGACATTTCAATAGGTTAATTTGTTTCATGTCACTTCATTATTAGATTATTTCACTTTGTTTTTATAGCAATCTTAATTTTGTTATTCCTACAAGTTCATGTACTTTATGGAATTCCATTTCTAGTTGATTCGATTATGCACATTTACTTTATGTCCATTGTATTGCGACCTTCATTTTCATGCTTATGATCCCAACCCATATCATGGTTTATGAGGTGATCATTCATTGACATCCTTGGTCGATTGGGTAGTCATATACATGTTGTCTTCTTCCTCTCTAAAATAGTGTAAAACACTCTCATCACCCCCTGCTATTGATGATCTTAACCTGGGGTAGAAAGAGTGCAAAACCACCAGACTTTGAGGGTGATGATGATGAAGAGGATTTTTACCCTATGACACATGCATTTACTCTCTGCCAATATTTTTGTTAGACCAGACTTAAGGAAACTAGCTTAGTTACTATGATATCCTCTTCTACTTCTCTTAAGAAAGGGAGAGAAGGTCATAAGCACAAATACTAGAGGAAAGGGACAACAATACTCAAGTTAGCCTTAGATATTCACCTCAAACTATTCCAGTGTAGTTTGCAAATATAATGCACATTACCTCAATAAAGTAGCACATTCATGGGTTGACAAATTAAATTCAAGTTGAGTTCAACAATATTGTTGCAATTCTTTGGCCCATCATGTACCCTCCTAGGAGTGGAAAGTACAGGGGGATCATTTATATTCCCAAAATAAAAGAGGAATCAGGCTTTGCATAGGGTCCGGGATTTACCTCTAACATAGAGGAAGAGGCATTGAAAATATTTCAAAGTTTGAAAAGGCTCAAAGMAAAAGGGGTGAGAAGAGATATAGTGTTTGTGGATTTAATAACATTAATSAAAACCATATTTCAACATTYGTCCCATMAAAACCTTCACCTATCCCATCTTGCACATCACATTCTATCTCTAGCCAAGGATTTAGAGGCAATTAGATTATTTCATATGCTAAGAGACCAAAACCAAGATGTTCAYCGCTTGGCCAATCTTTGCATGGGTATGAATGAATTRAAWTTGCAAATAAARGGGGGGTTCACCCTTTTTAAAACCCTCCCATGATAATCATATATGATTTGAACATAATAGGCTTGATTCTTGAGTGTCTTGTCACACAAAATTGTCATGTTAAGAATTTATGGGCTTTATTTMTCCTRAATTTTGATGCTTTCTCTTGTTGGTGTGTGTAACACACCCAACCCAAATCTGGGTCACGTTACTRTTAAAACATCCAAATAAATTTMTGATACSAATTCTAAATGCGGAAATAACACACACATCATGAAATTTAAGTTTATACAATGGTCCATGCTAATTAAAAACGTAAATGCAATTACTTAATTGTGCATAACAACAACTAAATGCATACATCATCATTCGACCACATAAAAAGAGATTTGAATGCATCATTCTATTCACAACAAGCAACACTAACTAAGATAACTCATAGTAAAACACACAACATCTATATCATCATTTAACATAAATAAACACAACAAATAAGAACACTTATCTTATGAAAATATGCAACCTGTTGCAGAGGACAAACTTTCCTCCCAACCGTAGACTTGTTGTTCCAGTTCTCAACGGCAATTCACCCTTGAGCTTGGACTATGAATCCACAAGAGACGATGGTCCCTAAGGATGGCTAAAGTCCCCCTCTCAACAGACAATCCCCACAACTAATGCTAGTCCACCAGCTCTCTTCCCCGCAGCCTACAAAACATAAGGGATGGCATCACCCTTCACCACTCACAGTCCCTTAGGCCTTCCCACTCCCCTCCAAGGCTTCCAACACAAATTGGATAGGAAATATCTATGTTGGCACCTTAGGAATTCTATAGCTGCAACAAAAATTTGACGACAACAAAACACTTTCTTCTCTTGGAAATTTTCGAATAGAAAATTTCTCACAGGCCCTCAACCTCTTCTCTCATGAAATTACAGCTCCAAAACAGCTCCCATACATGTCCATTATGGTTGTCTTCAATATTCAGCACTCAAAAAACTCTCTTGATGTCCATAAATCTCCATGTAAAAACTGTTGTCCATGCAAAAATGTGAATGTGTATTTCTGCTCTCCTATCCAAATGAATTTCTCTCTTTCTCTTGCTTGCTTGACTTACACTCTTCCCCAAGATAATTATACTACACCCCCATTGTTAGGATATTTAGACACTTAAGAGTTAGTTAAGATCTACTCGGTCTAATGTGTTGTTAGGTAAAAGTGTGTTTCTTTAATATGCATTAGTATGCATTTGTAGTCAGGAAATCCAATGGTCAGGATATGTTCCCGACATAGAGTGATCTTACGGTTCATATTCTCCTCGATCTTAATGACTACATTGATCTGTGGCTTAGCACCCAATTGGATAGTGATCTCTATTTAAAGAGGATGGAGGTTCATTTGTCGATAAACGATTGTGAGAAACTCTCTTATGAAATCTCTCTGTAATCTTTTTCTTTTTCATTAATAAACTTCTCCAAGTGGCCGCATTGGCTGGGGCCATGGATGTTTACCCCCAGGGGTTTTACCACTTCAAAACATCGGTGTGTTGATATTTGATCTGGTTGTGTGAGTGGTTACTGAAGGTGTTCGTCCTATGATGGAATACATGCGTTGTTGAACATGGTATCAGAGCCTGTTTGAAGACCCGCTCCTGTTTTAGATCGAGATCGTGAAGCCGAGTTGTCTCATCTCTAGTTTCTACCATTTCCGTACATTTTTGGACTGAGAGGACTATTATGTTGTGTCCAGAGCACTCGTTTAAGTTAGGAACTCTTTTTGTTTCACTCAAAAATGTTTTCGTTTTCCCAAGATACGGCCATTTCAATTAGATCTGAAGGTATAAAGCTTGAATACGCCCTTTTTAATTTTTTGCAGAGTATTATTTCGGTTTTATATTGTTTGTTTCCAAGTTTCTCTTTTAGATCTGTGTATGATCCTTACCCCGCGCCCTGTGCGATCTTGGAAAATCAGAAACAAATAGGAAAAGGTGCATTTTCTATGTAAGCTAACCGAGATCTAACCCTTGTTGTCGTCGAGAAGTGAAAAAAAATTCTTCTGTGAAAAGAGTTTTTTTTAGCACGCTCTCCAAGGTCATCTTCAACAACAACAACAATCCTCTTGTTAAACAATACAATATGTTTTTCTAGTTCACTTAGTTAAAAGTTGTCTTATTAAGTAAGAGGTCTTGAGTTCAAGACTCTCTTTTTGTTACTTTTTTTAAAAAGTTCATGCTCCATTGTAAAGTGTGTTTCACTTCAAGTATAAAAGTGAATCACTATAAGTAGCTTTAATATTTTATTTTAGAGTTATTTATTTTGCATGCAACTTTATTTTATAAAGTAACTTCATTGTATAAGTGATCCCCACTTCTTTTTATAAAACTGGGTCACTTCATAAAGCAACTTATTTATAAAAGTGATGCTATTTGGAGGGGTATCACCACCACGTGGTTCTTTGGTTACCATTTATGCATTTTTTTAAAAGGGCATAACTTTCACATCCGAAGTCCGTTTTCAGTGCCCTTTTTTTTAAAACCACCTAATTTTTAATTATATTTCCATCTAGATCATCTAATTCAGTTTTAAATCCATATTATCTGCATATTTAATATGGATTCTTCCAATGATCTTTTGCTTATCAGCACCAACTACTTCCAATAGAAATCTCATATGGAGGATTTATTAAAAAGTAAAGCATTGTACCATATTACCTTGGGAAAAGAAAAAGAACCCATTGATGCTGATAAGAAAGTCAAATGGGATAATAAGAGCGACGAAGCACGTGGATTGATCGAAACTTCCATCTCTCCTGATTCAAGGTTCCACCTTCAAGAAATTGATGACCCCGATGAAGCTTGGGAAAAGATTGAATCTGTGTTTGGTAAACACAATATTATTCGAACAAATCAGTTAGAAAATCAAATACTGACTTTAAGTCCAAATGATTTTTCTTGCATTGAAGAATATATATCTAAGTTTAAAACACTCGGAATTTTATGTGAAGAATGTTAAATAAAGCTGGAGGAAGAGTGTTGCATCTATATTATTCTTTCTAAGCTAGGTAGTGCATAATCAGTGTTTGTATCTACCTTTTATGCCATGAGAGAGACTCTAGGGAAAGCTTATCAAAAACTCACTCTTGATTCCTTTTGTGATGCTTTTATTATAGAGAAAGATAAGCTTGTACAACTTGGAGTGATCAGCACTGTAGGTACCTCCAACAAAGCCTTAGTCACCCAGCAGAAAGATAAACCCAAGAATCCCAAGAAGCAACATCCTCGCCACAACAAGCAAAACAAGGGTCCCAAACCCACTCAAACAGCTTGAGCTCATACTGGTGACAAATGAGCAAAATCTAAAAATAAGAAGACTGAAAAACATTGCAACTTTAGTGATAAAGATGGTCATGATGAGTCCAAATGTTTCAAGAAGATGGCAGCTTTAGAAGCATCGATGAATAAGCACAACATTAGTATTGATTCTAATTCTTCTTCTTATTCTCATGGACATGCACTTTCTGCTTATGGTTTCTCCTTCAATGCAACTTCTACTTCTTCTTTTGATGAGTGGCTTATTGACTCTGGAGCATCTTATCATATGACTAAGGATAGAGCCATATTTTTTTCTCTAAATGAATGTAACACCAAGAAAATATTTGTTGGTGATGATATATCTCTTAGTGTTGTATGATCTGGAACAGTTAAAGTATATAATGGTCATTTCAATGATGTATTATGTGCTCCAAGTGTTTCATGTAACCTTCTATAAGTATATCAAATCACTCATTCAGGTGAAGGTAAAATCGTAGAGTTTTCACCTCAACAAGTTGTAATCAAGGATATAAAAGATCCTAAGCATGTTCTTGCAACTGGAATTGTTGATGATATTACCAGGTTGTACAAGTTTGACAACTTTGAGTCATCATCTTTTCCATCAGTTTTTGTTGCTCAGAGTGATGACTTGAGAAAAATTTGGCATGAGAGGTTTGGTTATCTAAACTATCGCTCATTGTAGCAACTATGTAATCAACAGATGGTGATCGGTCTTCCTCTTGTTTCATGCAAAGATGGTGTTTGTGCCGGTTGTGTTCTCAGCAAACATCATCTGGACAGTTTTGACAAATGTGTCTCTTGTCACGCCTCGGGCCCTTTGCAGCTTGTTCATAGTGACTTGTGTGGCCCACTTTCTTCTCCTTCTTTTTATGGGTGCCAGTATTTATTAACTTTCATAGATGATTTTTCTAGATGTACTTGGGTTTACTTCTTAAAAATTGAGAGCAAATTTTTTGACAAGTTTCTATCCTAAAAGGCCCTTGTAGAAAAGCAATGTAGACATCAAATTCAAAGGTTAAGAATAGATAATGGAGGTGAATATGTGAACAATAATTTTACAAGTTACTGCACTACATAGGGAATCCAAATGCAACACATTATTCCATATACACCACAATAAAATCGTTTTGTTGAGAGAAAGAACCGCACATTAAAAGAAATGGCTAATTGTATGATCCAATATAAGGGATTAAGTCTAAAGTATTGAGCAGAAGCCATCAATTGTGAAAATTACATAGAAAATCACACTCTCACAAAGGCTCTTAAAAATATGACACCAGAAGAAGAATGGACTAAAATTAAATCAGATGTAAGTCACTTCTGTGCATTTGGAAGTATAGCATGAGCTCACATTCCCGATGAGAAAAGGAAAGCATTGCAGCCTAAAAGTGAGAAGTGTATATTTGTTGGTTATTCTGAATATTTCAAAGGTTACAGACTTATTCAACCACATTGTAATGAAATTATTATTAGAAGAGATGTTAAATTTAATTAAAATCTCTTGGCCTGCAAGCCTAATTCGGCGATTGTGCCTTCTTCGGCCTACAAGCCATCTTCGGCGTTTGTGCCTTCTTTTGTTCATATTATGGTTTCTTCTTTAGATGATGAAAATGACGATGAAAATCCACCTCTTCCTGCTCACCTTCCTCCAGATGATTCCATTGAACCTGAACCTGCACCAGCATCGTCGCTTCCTAGATGGGTTCGTTCAACACGAGAAGCAGCTAGTGATCTTGTCAGTGATCCTTCATATCAGCATCGAACACGTTCTTAGTTTCAGCAAGCCTCTTCTCTTTTGGCTCAAGTTTTAGACACTCGTGATCCAAATACATTTGCAGAAGCTTCAGGTCATCCAGATTGGGATACATCAATGAATGAAGAGTATCGTTCTTTAATGGAAAACGATACTTGGGATCTTGTACCTCTTCCAAAAGGAAGAAAACTTGTCATATTCAATTTACATAATTTACATATCACATTGCTTGGCCCTTGGCCATACATTACATTTACAATATACATCACTAATTTGGGGTTTGAAAATGGGGATGTTACATTCTCCTCCCCCTACAAACTACATTGTTCTCGATGCACATAACCAACATTTTAGACATTGACATATATAAAAATATTACATCAAAATACTTGATAATTCCACAACTTAATGACTCACGCAACAATTCCAACCAAAAACTTTGTTTCCCCTCAACCTGCACATCGGTTGGACGGGAAATCTCAGAGTTATAGCTCTAGAAACTCCGGCTGCCAAAATGGAGTCCTCATTCGCTTATGTACAAATGTACATTCGATTTTCTTCAAAATTTATAAATATTTTGGGTATGCTTCCCATATGGATTCCTCATGCTCCCACGTACTGTCTCCGGGACTTTAGCAGATCCATTGAACCTTTACCAAGCTAATGGATTTGTTCCTGAGCACTTTGACTTTCCGGTCTAGGATGCACATTGGTTCCATCTGGAAGTCCCCTTCTTGTTTCACTTGGATCACATTCTAATCAATCACATGATTAGGATCAGGAACATACTTTTTTAATAAAGATGCATGGAACATGTTATGAATTCTCATGTATGTAAGTAATGCTAGCATGTATGCAACTAGACCTATCCTTTATAGAACTTTAAACAATTTGTAGTATCTCGCTGGCAAATTTGGGAAACTTCCCAGTTTTAGTGAGCTTCTCTTAGCTTTAAATTTTAAAAACACGTGTTCTCCCACTTTTAATTCTCGATGTGTTCTTATTTTATTGGCATATCTCTTCTGACTTTCTTGTGCAACTTCCAAATTATACCTGATATTTACCATTTGTTCTTCCATTTCCCTTAACAATTCTGGCCCAATCACGACTCTATATGTTGGGTTATCCCAACTTACTGGTGTGTTGCATTTTTTGTCATACAATGATTCAAATAGTCTCATCTTCAATGATTCTTGATACCCATTATTATAAGAAAAATCAACTAAATGGATATAGTCCTCCCACCTAGAAGGCTTGTCCATTACATACATTCTCAACATGTCTTCAAGTATTCATTTAATTCTCTCTGTCTGCCCATCTGACTTTGGGTGATATGATGTACTAAAATTCAAATTCAACCCAAATCCTTTCAATAACCCCTTCCAAAAATCGGAAGTGAACTTGGGATCTTGGTCCGACACTATTGCCTTAGACACACAATGTAGCCTAGCAATTTCTCTCATATAAACTTTTGCAATATTGGTTTCCTTATGAGTTACTTTTACAGGAATGAAATGTGCAACCTTTATAAATTTTTCCACCATTACCATGATGGAATCATGTTGCCTTGTTTTCCTAGGAAATTTGCTAATGAAATTGATGGTAAAAACCTCCCATGTACATTCAAGAATGGGCAATGGTTGCAACAATCTCATTGGATGTTTGTGCTCAACCTTTACCTTATGATATTCCATGCATCTAGCCAAATAATCAGTAACATTTCTCTTCATACCAGAACAGAAATATTAGCCTCTTATAGCTGTAATAGTTTTCTGGTATCTGGGATGTCCATTGTATGGCACATTGTGCATCTCCTTTAAAATAGAATTTCTCAATTTTTGAGAATTAGGAACATAAACTTTATTCCGGAATAAGAGGATTCCATCCTCTTCTAGCTTCTACTCCTTATATTTCTATTGTACATAATTTTGTTGTAGGATTTCTTTAACTTGCACATAATGTTGGTCTACTCTTACAGCCTCTAGAATTCTATCTTTTAAATTTTTCTTGTACATACTAATGGTTGTAACATGCATTTTATGCACCCTTCTACTGAGTGCATCAACGACCTTGTTCTCTTTTCCCTTTATGTGCTTGATGTCAAAGTCATATTCACTAAGAAATTCCAACCATCTAGTTTGTCTATCATTTAGTGTTGGCTATTTAGAACCCTATGGTCTATCCTCAATTCAAATTTTATGCCCATAAGGCAATTCCTCCACATCCTTAAAGAATTTACTATGGATGCCAACTCTAAGTCACGTGTGGCATAATTTATTTCATGCTCCTTCAATTTTCTAGAATTATAACAAATTACATGTTATAATTTCATGCTCCATCGAGCCCTTCCTTGCATGCAACTGTGCACACAACAAAATCCTCATCTGGATCTGCAACTTTCAAAATATGTGCACTAGTTAGTAAATCCTTTAAGTGATGGAAACCTTCTTCACACTTGGCACTCCATTCAAATTTTACTCATTTTCTTTTGTAAAAATGTTATTGGGTGTGAAATCTTGGAGAATCCCACACTGAATCTCTTGTAGTAACCAACTAGACCCATAAACGATCTAACCTCTGAAATGTTTGTTGGTCGTGACCAACTTTTTATTGCTTCGATATTTTCCGGATCCACTCCTATGCCATCTTCTAAAACGATGTGACCCAAATAATGGATCTTCATTTGATAAAAAGTGCATTTACTCAACTTGTCATACAATTGGTGCTCTCTCAACACTTGTAGAACCATCCTCAAATGTTTCTCATCCTCCTCCTATGTCTTGGAATAGGTAAGAATATCATCCAAGAATACAATGACAAACTTGTCCAGGAAGTATTTGAACACCCCATTCATTAGACACATAAATGTAGCCAGCTCATTTGTCAACCCAAAAGGCACCACTACAAATTCATAGTGTCCATACCTTGTCTGAAATGCTACTTTGTTGGTATCTTCTTCTCTGATTCTAAATTCATGATAGCATGACCTCAAGTCAATCTTGGAGAATATGTTTTCTCCCTTCAACTGATCAAAAATATCATCAATCCTTGGAAAGGGATATTTGTTCTTGACTGTAACCTTGTTTAGTTGTCT
>JASDQU010680494.1:5287-47223 GCA_032191745.1 Picea mariana
TATTATTCATTAGATCAATCCCCTTTTGTGGATTGATCATGTCGGGCATTGTAATTGACCAAATCCCCTTTTTGTGGATTGATCAAACCCTAAATATAATATGAAAATTGAGAAGTTGGCCCCCAGGATAATTAAAGTGGTTTTAACCACTAAGAAGACAAGTTGGCCCTACCCAATGAAGAGACACCTTTCCAACACCTGTTAGTTTGTATAAATAAAGGAAGCCAATGCCTCATTATCATACTCACTCATTCGCTCATCCAATGCGCAAGTTTGGTAGTTGTAGTTGGGAGAAGAAGGAAGAGAGGCGCATTGCTTAGTGTTGGATATTCTCTAGTGTTTTGGTTTATTGTCTTGGCATTGTCTTGGCTATCTATATTAAGGAAGTTTTTCTGGGTTTTCTACCCCATGAGGGTTTCCCAGGATAAATACTATGTATCTTGTGATTGTGTTTCTCTCAGTGATCCTCCTTATGATATGATTATCTAGTAAATTGAAAAGAAACCTAATAATAGCTTAAACCTTAACAGGAGGAAGACATCATGCATTTTAAATGGGCAGTGTCACCTCTGACCCCCACCCATTTCAAATGCACATTGAAACACACGTTGTCTCCCCTACCCCCACCCATTTCAAATGAAAAAATTACCCCCCTGTACCCTACCCTCACCCTCATGGTGGGGATTCAAGGAGATAATGTGAATTTGAATTGGGTAGGGGTGGGGGGGAGACAATGTGAATCATTTTAAATGGGTGGAGGTCAGGGGAGACAACGTGCATTTGAAATGCACATTGTCTCCCCAGGGTGAGAGTGGTGGTGGGGGGAGATAATGCACATTTCAAATGAGGGAGAGGCTGAAATGCATATTGTCTCCCCAAGGTGAGAGTGGTGGTGGGGGGAGACATTGCACATTTCAAATGAGGGTGAGGCTGAAATGCACATTGTCTCCCCTACCCCCACCCCCATCCATTTCAAATGATGCACATTGTCTCTTCCACCCCACCCTTTCAAATGCACATTGTCTCCCCCCACACTCACTTTGCATGTGAGGCTGTGGGTGGGGGGAGACAATGTGCATTTCAAAATTTTCTCCCCCCACTCTCTTTCTCACGGTTGGTGTACATGTGAGGATTGCAATGGGGGGATACATTGCTCATTTCAAAATTGTCTCCCCCTACCCCCAACCATTTCAAATGATGGACATTGTCTCCCCACAACCCCACTCATTTCAAAGGGTGGGAGAGACAATGTGCATTTGAAATGCACATTGTCTCTTCCACCCCCACCCATTCAAATGCACATTGTCTCCCCCAAACCTCACTATGCATGTGAGGGTTTGGGTGGGGGGAGACAATGCGCATTTCAAAATTGTGTCCCCCCACCCCCATGCTACTCACGCTTGGTGTGCATGTGAGGATCGAGATGGGGGGAGACATTTTTCATTTCACCCCCACCCTCACCCTCATGAATGCACATTTCAAAATTATCTCCCCCCCCTCACCCTCATGAATGTACATTTCAAAATTATCTCCCCCCACCCCCACACCAAATCTCACCCTTATGAAGGTGAGGGTTGGGGTGAGGGGAAATACTGTGCATTTGAATGGGAGGGGGTGGGGGAGACAATGTTGAATCATTTTAATGGGTAGGGCTGGGGGGAACTTTTACCTTCAATCTAGAAGGTTTCTTAGATCTTAGCCTTGTGAATTTTTAGCATTAAGGATGCTCTCAAACAAGTAGAAAAAAACAATCTAAAGGGTATAATGTTTCACTTTTAAACAACCCAAACTTCACGACAATTCAAGGAGAAAATATACCAAACCAAAGGGATAAGTTTCAAGCCTTTTATAGAAACTTATCAACAAATAACCAGATCTGAAAATACTCTTTTATAATAGTAATAACAACAATACAATGACAATATTAAAATATCAAATCAAACCTTTATGTTCTTCACACATATGTCATATCACTTAACAATTGTTCTCTTACATATGTCAAATCAACAAGACATATATGATTGTAAATAACAATCCATAAAGAACATGTGTAGTTGAAAATCAAATCTGAAAATTGCATAAATTTTGGATAGCTAGAAACTTCATTAATATGCATAAGATGAAGTACATGTACATACCATATCCTTCTCTCAAGGTTAGTACAAATCCTCTTAGCTCCTTGAACCCTAGCTANTTGTGTAGTTGAAAATCAAATCTGAAAATTGCATAAATTTTGGATAGCTAGAAACTTCATTAATATGCATAAGATGAAGTACATGTACATACCATATCCTTCTCTCAAGGTTAGTACAAATCCTCTTAGCTCCTTGAACCCTAGCTAGGGAAAATCAACAAAACCCTAGAAACCAAGAAGATTCAATGTGTAATAACCAATTCTACACATCCTCTAAGGCAAGATGTCCTCTTATTTTTCACAATTCCACCCTATGGCTTTATCGACACAAAACCCTCATCTCCAATATCCAAGGGGTAAACCCTAACCATAGACCTCCAAGATGCTCCAAGATACTCCAAGAACATCAAGAAACCCCAACGACTCTAGAGAGAGAGAGAGAGAGAGAGAGAGAGAGAGAGAGAGAGNATTTATATGAGAGGTTAGGGAGGTCAATAATATAATGTGGGCCTTATCCCTTAAAAGAAATCTACAATTAACATTTGTAGGACAACACAAGTGAGACACTACACTTTGAAGTGCATGTGTCATGCTCCAAGGTGAGGTTGTGGACAATGATGGCTCCAAGGTGATTAGCTACACAAGGAAAGTCCCCATTACAAACCTCCACAGGATCCATCGTTTCTCCTAAGTAATGTACTCCACAGGGTCAGTTTCCCTTGGAAGAATATTTTTGAGACCCCACATGTCCAATCCTATGAATATGAATCTAAGTTTACACATGCCAATTAGGGCTTGATTCCCTCGAAGTTGCAAAATTATCCTCATCATCATATAGGGAATTCTTCAAGCAAATGGATCCTTCAAGGGCCCCAATGAGGGTGT
Source organism: Picea mariana (assembly GCA_032191745.1). Lineage (NCBI taxonomy): Eukaryota > Viridiplantae > Streptophyta > Pinopsida > Pinales > Pinaceae > Picea > Picea mariana. The sequence goes on from JASDQU010680494.1 coordinate 8,307, forward strand.
CTACCAAACTATCAAGAGAAATTCATTGTCTAAGGAAATAACACTAAGCCAACAACCATTTGAGGTCAAGCATCCACTAAGAAATCTATCTTAATTGTGCAAATCTGTCAAGGAATATATCTCATGTGCCAATCCATCTCAAGACATCAAGAGGCTGAACATACACCATGTACGCCAAATCTCATGAAGCACCCCAAGCATGGTGTAAACACTTTCAGAGCAACCTTGAAAGTTAACCCTCCCTCTTTACAAGGAAAGTGTTTTTGACTCCCCTACAACTCCACCAAATTTTCTACATGCAAATTTGTACCGGCTTAGTTCGCTAATAAACCATTGTCATTTGTAAACAATCTATCACCCATTCTATCACAAAATCTCGAACCTCTAATGAATGATGACCACCGATGAATACGAAGGAATATCTCTCTCGAACAAAAACAACATCCCAAACTCCATCATCCTCCAAGTCAACATCACGGGCCAAAATCAATAGACACCACTTCATGAGTTGTCCAGGACATCCTATAGAGAAGATCACATCTTCATACAAGATCAAGAAAAGTGTATCACATCTATCAAAGTCACAAAGATAGAGATACATACAAGTCAACTCCTTGATCCTTGAATACAAATCTCGTGGTATAGGTTGTTATATTTTTTGGGTTACTCTGAAGTATTTACACCATGTCTAGGGTTGCTTCATGATATTTGAGGTACATTGTGTATGTTCATCCCTTGGATGGCCTGAGATGTATTTCATCATGAGAGATGGTGCATGATGGATATGCACAATTGGGATTTCTTAGTGGATTCTTGACCTCAGTTTATTATAGGATCGATGTTTTTCCCTTGGGCATTAGTGATATCTTAGTAGTTTGGTGGATGCCATTCATTGAGGCCTCATGGAGGAGCCACTTGTTTGGAGAGAACTCTAAAAGGGGCATCGATATTTGTGCATCATGGAGGAGGTATTCAAGCCCTAGTTGGTATGTGGAAGCTTTGTTTCCTATTTGAAGAATTATAGATGTCTCAATAATGCCTAGGGATTTAACAATGTTCTTGTAAGGGGTAGTTGACCCAATGGATTACAATGCCTTGGATGGTAGATGGAGTCCATGGAGGCTTATTATGGAGTTGTATTGACTTTCCTTGTGTATCTACATCACCTTGGAGTCATTATTGTGCACAACATCATCATTGGATAATGACACTTGTACTCTAGAGTGAATGTCTCAATTGTGTGTCCTATAAGGGTTTATGTAGGTTTCTTGTAAGGGCTTAAGCCCACATAATATTGTTGGCCTCCTTTACCTCTCATATAAATAGAGGAAGGAGAGAATATTTCCATAGCATATTCACTCACTCACTCACTCACTCACTTGTATTCACTCTTGTATTGACATGTGACTACGAGAAGAGAATGTAAACTCCCCCCCCTCTCTCTTAAGTCTTAACTTGTATTCTCTCTCTCTCTCTCTCTCTCTCTCTCTAGCACGAGGTATTCACTCAATGAACTTGTGACATAGCATGTACTTTCACGGGATATTAAATAATACCCTAATTTCACTAGATATATTGATCAATACCTCCCAAAATTCTTTTGTTGAACCCCTCGTCCCAATACATCTTTCCAATTAAGAAAACCCTATTTTTACTAGATACCCATTTTTATACCCTCCAATATATATAAACCCCTAGATACCCTACACCCCCACCCCCAATACCTACAATATATTGAGTTTATTTTTCACAATTATAAACCCCCATTTATGAATGAATGTGATAATATATTGGTCAACAAGGTGAAGCCCTCGTGCTCTTGAGGCACTAAGGTTTCTTGGAGCATCTTGGAGTTCTAAGGTTAGGGTTTATCCCTTGGATATTGGAGATTAGGGTCTTAGAGAAAACCCTATCATGGATTTGTGAAGAAGAAGATAATATGAGGATGCCTTTCCTTAGAGGTTGTGTTGGAGATATTATTGCACTTGGATATTCTTCGTTGAACCAATATTTGATGATTTACCTTAGCTAGAGATTTTTGGATAGTTGGAGTTTTTTTACTAGCCTTGAAAGAAGGATATGGTATGTAATTGTACAACATATTGAGCTTATATATGAAGTTTCTAGCTATCCACATCTGATGTAACTTTCATATTTGAATTTCATCTACATATGTTCTTTATGCTTTGCTATTTACAATGATTTATGTCTTGTTTATTGGATATAACTAAAAGGGAAAATTGTTTAGTGATTGACATCTAAGGAAGAATATAAAAGACTCATTTTACTATTGTTATATTGGTGTAATTACTACTTTAAAAGAGAATTTTCATATCTTATTATTGGTTGATAAGTTGTCCTAGAAGAGGTTGAAACTTATCTCATAGTTTGGTATCTTTTCTCCTTGAATTGCCAAAAGTTTGGTGCCATTTGAAGTGAATTTTTGTGATATTTCCACTGTTGTTTTATATTCTAATTTATAGTAGTCCTAAAGGCTGAAAATTCTAGGGATGATATCCAAGGAGCCTTTTGGGAAGAAGATGAATTTCAATTTTTCATTCATTTCCCAAGTGCATGAAACTTCCACATGGTTTCAGGGCTTGCTATGGTTGAGATCACTCTTGAGTAAGAGGGAGATTATGTTTTAGTCATATTTTACCTAGGAAATGTACTTAACCTATCTAAGTTCATTGGGTGTGAAACTCTAGGTTGATTTTTAAAAAAAAGCGTGCCCTAGAAAGGGTTCTACTTTATATATTGTTGATTTTTGTCCACTTGAGACTTTTTAAGATGCGTAAGGTGCCTCTTGGTCTAAGAGAGTGTGCCAGGTTGGATGGAGCTTCCAATTTTTTTCCATGGAATCTCGAGCTTTGAATTATTATGGAGAAGGCTGATCTTTGGGAGCATGTTGAGAAGGAAATTCCAAAACCTACCAATCAAACACAACTGGCCACTCATCAAAAGAAGGAATCCAGGGTGAAGAGAATCATTCTTTATTTCATGAAGGATCATTTCATCCCACATATATCAAATATGAATGTAGGTAAGAGCATGTTTGATGCTTTTGTTAAGTTATTTCATAATTTTGTGCTTCTCAACAAATGCTCTTGCAAAACTAGATCTCAACCATTCACATGGGCAAGATAGATATTACGTTTAGCTACTTGACTAGGATTAGTGAATTAAAGGATCAAATGGCCACCGTTGGAACAAAGGTGGAGGATCAAGTGCTAGTGTCCATTTCCCTTAAGGGGATTTCTCCTTCCTAGACACCTTTTTTTTAGGGTATTTGTTCTCAGGAGAACATACTATATTTCCCAAAGATTTGGGTTGATCTTGTGTAGGAAGAAATAAGATTGTAGTCTTGTTCAAAGAAACAAGTGGAAGTAGATGCTATCAGTCTTGTTGGGAAGTTGAAGAAGGGTAAAAAGAAAGGCTTCAAGAGGAAGTATGAGATATATACATGAAAGAAGGACCTAAGTAAGGTTATGTGCTTTCAATGTCATGAGATGGGGTCTTATGTAGGACAATGTCCATTGTCGAAGAAGGGAAAAGGTGTGAAGTAGGTTGTAGTAGGTGTAGAGGATATGTCCTCTTAGTTTGAGACTACCTTTTCCACGACTTCTTGTTTATCTTTTAACATAGTGTCCATTGTTGGCTTCAAGACACATGACATATGATAGGTATCTATTCAATACGATTCATGAGTAAGAGGAATCCATGGCTTTGGAGCTTGGTGATGATGCCACATACCCTGTGAGATGATTTGGATCCATTTCATTCCGAATTCATTCAAGTGATGTTATTGGGCTGATTGATATTTTATTTGTTTTGGGTTTAAGGAAAAACCTCCTTTTAGTGTCTTGCATGATACATATACATTTAATAGTTTCTTTTGAGGGACAACAATGCACCATCATTGATTGTAGTCTAGCTAGTCCAAGGACTTTGGCTAGAGGGGTGAGAGAGGGTGGTTGATGGGACTATACATTGTAGACCATGAGGCCCATCCATGACTCTTTTTTACCTACCCTTGTACTTAAAAAACTCACTTTTTTACCACAATCAATATGAAAGTATGGTTTTTTCACTTAAATGGTGAATGAATTGAGCTTGGTTAATTATAAGAGTTGTGTTTGATTATTTATGCTTGATTTCATGATAAATGTATGTGTATGCAAGACTAAATCTAGCAGGTCGAGCCACATGAGGAATTCTACTCTAGTGCACTTGAGGAAAAAGAGGGATCTTTCCCCTCACCTTATTTAAAAAGCTGACAAGATATTCAAGACACCCTATTTGGCTCATCCATGCGAACCATTGATCTAGGGAACAAAATTTGTCAAGGGAACTAGTTCCTAGAACCAAGGACCTTAATTTCAGGGATATACAGGATGATATCCCTTTAATCAAGGAGTGATTGAAGGGACAAAATGATTGAAATTCCTACTATAAGAAGAGCTTTTGGATTATCCGTGAAGGAGTTAGTTAATTTTTTAATCATTCACAAATGATTGGAGAAGTGTTGAGAACTTGGATCTTTTCCATTTTGTAACTCTGTTATTGAATTTTATAATAATGAAAAGGTTTCATTCTTCAGTTGGTTGTTATTAGTTGTTTTTAGGTTCCTTGTAGGAACCTTCAATAGGGCCCACCCAGGGTTTCTCTGAGGACCCGTTGTACCTTTTATTTACTTTACTGCTATCATTTGTCGTATTCCTTGTTTATACATTAGATGATGCATAGTTAGTATATTTCCTCTAGTGATTTTATAAGTAGTATATCATGGTGTGTTTACTTATTTTCATAGCATGAACACTTTGACTTTATCTCTAATCCGTATATTTTACCTACAACACATGATCAACATGGAACTATACATTCCTTTTGTTGATTTATGAATTTCCTCTACATTTCTTGTAGCAAATTTTGTATGCCTGTAGAATTTCCTCTAGAAGCACACAGTTCCTATAACACTATTTCCAACTTTGCTTCATTTGAGTTCTAATCATTTGTAAACATCAAAGGGAGTGTATTGGACCATGAATCACTTCATTTTCACTTCATAAGGGGTTAGATTTCTTTTTCTTCAATTTAGTTTCTACTATAGAATAGATTTGAGAAGGGTTTACTTTGCTTCAAATCACTTAAATAATTGCAATTTGATTACTTGGGATAATTGTCTTCTAATTTTGATCCAAGAACTCATATAAGATCACCCGGATTTGCATCTTTACACTTTGTTCTTTGCAGAATGTACCCCAACGTTCCAATAACAAGATAAGTAGGGAATGGTCATTGAGTTGCTTGGTTCTCTAAATTCTATTTTATAGTATTTTCCTTTAATTAATTTACAATCTTCCTAGAACTGAAACTTCATGTTTTGTCTTTATGATTCATTAAGTAGTTGTTGGTTTTTACTCTCCCTTACTAAAGAAATTGAAGTGGTCCTTGGACAAGATAATATCTCCTTGTAGATAGATGCATGTGTGGGGTCTGCAGACATAATTCACAATACGTCTCAAGTTTGTACGAACCTCAGCTTTACAATTTAATTACTAAGCTCAATAGTGAAACATTGTTGTTGTTATTCTAGGGCCTATCACTTTTTGATGTTAGGATATTTAGACACTTAGGATTTAGTTAATATCAAATTGGTCTAATTTGTCGTTAGGTAAAAGTGTGTTTCTTTAGTATGCATTTATAGTTAGCAAATCTGACGGTTATGATATGTTCCCGACATAGAGTGATCCGACAATTCATATTCTCCATGATCTTAACAGTTACATTGATCCCTGTATTAACACTCGATTGGTCCATGATATCTATTTAAAGAGAATAGAGGGTCATTTGCTGATGATTGATTGTGATAAATTATTTTGTAAATCTCTTTGTAATATTTTTCTTTTGCATTAATAAATTTCTCCAAGTGGCCTCGTTGGCTAGGGTTTTGGATGTTTCCCCGTAGGGGTTTTACCATGCCAAAAAATCGGTGTGTTGATCTTTGATCTAGTTGTGTGAGTGGTTAATGAAGGTTTTCGTGCTATATTGCAATACCTATGTTGTCGAACATGGTATTTGAGTGCATGTGAAGACCCCCTCCCATTGTAGATCGAGATTGTGAAGCTGTGTTACCTCATCTCTAGTTTCATCTATTTCCACACATTTTTTGGGTTGAGAGGACTATTCCATTACTTTTGGAGCACTCATTTCAGTTAGGAATTCTTTTAGTTTCACTTGAAAAGGTTTTTGTTTTCCCAAGATACGACCATTTCAATTATATCCAGAGGTATAAATATTGAATACTCCCTTTTAAATTTTTGCAGAGATAATATTTCATTTTTTATTTCAGTTTTCAGTTTTTTATTTCCAAGTTGCTACTCTTTTCAATCTGTGTATGATATTTTCCCTGTGCCCCATGCAATCTTGGAAAACCAGAAACATATCAGAAAAGGTTTTTCTATCTACGTATGCTCTTTGTTGTGCGCTCTGTGCGATCTCAGTAAATAAAAAAAAAAAGGGAAAACTTTCATTTTCCAGGTAAGCTAACAAATATCTAACTCTTGTTGTCATAGAGAAGCGTAATTTTTTTCTTGTGTGAAAAGAGTTTTTAATGAGCACGCTCTTTAAGTCCGTCTTCAACAACAACAACAACAACAACAACAACAACAACAACCCTCATTCTAAACAATATAATGTGTTTTGCACTAGCTCACTTGGTTAAAAGTTACTTTACTTAGTAAGAGGTCTTGAGTTTAAGTCTCATTTTTGTTCCTCTTTTTGAAAAAGTTCATGCATTCATTGTAAAGTGTGTTTCACTTAAATTATAAAAGTGAATAACTATCAAATAACTTTATTTTATTTTAAGTTATTTTGCATACAACTTTCATTTACAAAGTAACTTCATTGTAAAAGTGATTTCCACTTATTTTATAAAAGTGGGTCACTTCATAAGTAGCTTATTTAAAAGTGAGTTTATAGGCACAATTATGAGGAGCATCACCGCGTGAACCAACTTCTACTTGCCACGTGGCTCTTTGGTTACCGTTTATGCCTTTTTTCAAAAGGGCATAACTTTCACATCCGAAGTTTGTTTTCAGTGTCGTTTTTTTAAACAATCTATTTTTTAGAGATCCTTCCATCCAAACCATCAGTTCCATATTTTTATACATATTTAATATGGTTTTTGAAGTGATATTATGATTACCAATACCAACTACTTCCAATGGAAATCCCATATGGAGGATTGTTAAGAAGTAAATGAATGTACATGCTTATCTTGGGAAAATAATAAGAATCCACTGATGATGACAAGTATGCCAAATGGATTAATAGGAATGAAAAAGCTCGTGGACTAATCATAATGTCCATCTCTCCTGATTTAAGGTTTCACCTTCAAAAAATTGAGAGCTCGGATAAAGATTGGGAAAAGCTTGAAGCTGTGTTTGTAAACACAATATTATTCGAGCTCACCAGTTGGAAAATTAGTTAACGATATTAAGTCCAAATGATTATCCTTGCAATTAATACAACTTATCTAAGTTCAAAACACTTATAGTTTTATGTATAAAATGAAAAATAGATATGAAGGAAGATCGATGCATATATACTATTCTTTCTAAGCTTGCTAGTGCATATTCTATTATTTTATCTACCTTTTATGCCACTAGAGAAGCTCTAGGGAGTGCTTATAAAAAATCCTCTCTTGAGTCCTTTCGTGATTCTCTAATTCAAGAGGAAGACAAGTGTTATCACTAAAATTTTGTCCGCAAATGGTCACAGGAATCCAACATCTCCAAACACCTATTAGTTCATTCATGGCCCAAAAAATGAATTTCCAAAGGGTACAAACTATACAACTGGTTATAAAATCAACATGCACTCAACAAATAAAGGATGCACGTGCACGTGTGCCAGTCAAAAACACAGGAAAAGTGCACATGCACCTGATGCGTGACTGTGTACGCAAAAAGCCGCGCACACTTGAGAACGATGCATTTGTGATTCTGGTCAGCCTCCCACCCACTTTTGGTTCAGCTCCCAAGTTGATTTGATCCTCAAATCCGAACTGAATCTGAGTGGGGGGCTGTTCAAAGAACTAAAGGTTCCCTAAAGGGCCCCTTGTTTACACTAAATACCGGTTGGATAATGCCTCAAATATTTGATATAAAAGGAGGCCATGGGTGCACTATGAATTTAAGAATCTATTTTTATTGTTATGCTGTCTCTATTCTCCTGCAAGGAACCTCTTTCCTTCTTGAAGCATACTAGCATCATTTCATTGAGCTATTCTCCTCACCTCTTGAGGGAATAAGCTTTGAATTTCTTCACCATTTCCTTTTTTAGTTTGCCATTTGTAAGAAGAGCTCTCACATAGGGGATTCACGAGCCCTCCCTTGGAGGAAGAGGGGACCCATAAGTCTCCCTTGATCTTTGGTGTTTACACACTAATACAATCTATCCATTGGTGGCATGAATATTGGTCAATTGTTTGGTTGATTTTGGTTCTAATTTCCTTATGCACTTTAGTTTTGTTTCTTTAGTTGTTATTAGCTTAGTTATTTATTTATCTCTTGTGCTTGATGTGTCTAACTCTTGCACCAACTTCTATTCTATTCATCTAACCCAACTGCACTTGTAGGTGTCCCTCTTTTGCTCATCCAAGTGGCGAAAATGATACAATAGATTGGCGATCATACTGGGGACAAGGTATCAATTTTCTCCCTATTTGGGTTGTTTGAGCACTTCTTTTTTTATCTATCTACCTTGCAGGGATCATAATCGGCCCAGTCCTACTTGCAAAAAGATAAATTCAGAGATGGAATAAGAGAATTTCATTCAAAATTTTCTTCCCGGTCGCATATTAGAACGTGCACAGGTTTTTCAGCCCACAGGCGCGTCTTCCGAGCATGTGCATCAACAACACTGTGTTTTCTTGCGCATTCTGTGCACATGCACCAACAAGTCATTATTTATTTGCGCATTGGCGCCACATGCACCTCTGTCATCTCTGTGACCCACGCATCTATCCATAAATCCAACATTGTAAGAGTCTTTTGTGATGTTTGGAAGGCCCCTAGCCTTCTAAATATTGATTCTATGCAATTTGTAATATGCACCACACTTAGATTCCCTCTCCACATGAAGGGTTAGTCAAAACGTAGGCACTTAGGGGGTTAATAACCATATTTTTTCTTCTTTTTGATTTGATTTTCCACATGGATGGCTTGTTTTGATTGTAAAAATTAAGTTGGAATCATTTCACTATCACATATATAAACACTTGCATTGGGACCAGAAATCAAAATTCAATCATCGAGTATGCTCTTCTCTCGCACCATAGAGCAATCTTGAGAATCAGAAAAATGATTGAGGGAAGATTTCATCTCCCTTAAAAACAAAATCTTTAGGAGAGGACAAATCCCCCCTAGGCCCCCCTCTTAGTTTCTTTTCAAAACATCTTAAATTTGTAAGGGCCCAAACATGCCCACATGTTGCAAAGATAAGATAGTTTGAAGCTACTTTCTTATTTTACATCACTAGGGGAGTTTAAAGATTATTGTAACGGGCTCATACATGCCCACATGCTTTCAATATAGGATAGTTTTTTAAAAGATTTCTTAGATTACATCACACTATGGAGTTTTAAGGATTGGTAAGGACCCACATGTCCACATGCTAGTTCTTTAGGGACTTTAAAATTCCGCAAGGTTGTACCAATGACATCTAGTAAGATAGGCAATCAAGACTTGTAAGGACCACACAAAGTCCACATGTTGCAAGGTGACACCTAACTTATTAAAAATTTGGCACATTTTATCACTTTCTCACACACAAAGTCACTACTCACTCACATAATTTCATCTCGGATTGTGGAGGTTGAAGTAGGTTTCCTCCAAACGGATTCCGAAACGTCCCACTTTTTCTTGAAGGAATTATCCACTCCCACTTAATTCAAACGAGATTGGTTCACACCCCCAATATCTCAAACAACCACATCTAAATTTTTTCTCAAAACTCACTAAGTTTTCCTCCACAGGAGGTGCCAAGAGAAATTTTTAGTCTAGGTAGGATCTCAGGGATAAGCATCCAAATAAATCCCCATTATCTGGTTCTCACATCTTCAAACAATAGAAGTTGACAAATAGGGAACTTTAAATTATCCAAGTCAAGTGTTCCTAACACCATAAGGTAGGGAGATACCTGTGAAGGGTCAAAGGCCAAGGTCCGGTTGTTCTATGCATCCCCCCTTGAGGCACCTACCTCTTGGACAGGATCCAGCCCGTGACCCATTTCTGAGGATGAAAATATAAATGCCGCACTTTGACTGAGGTACCTAGTGGCCAAATTTTAGGACATCTACCTAGGTGGAAATTGTGGGCTACAATTGCACCTTGATCAGATTTTTTGTGGCTATTGGGAAATATCACCAGCTTTTTTGGGATATACACCCTCTACCCCTCATTATAACTAATTGTTTCATCCTTCACTAGTTCCTCTTCTAGTGGCTTCAGACCTCACTGTTGAGTGTTATTGGAAGGTCCAGTTCTATTTGAGAGGAAGGATGCTACGTCTTTTTAGGACATGAGAATTTGTTTTCTTTGTTCTCCCACATAGACAAAATCCACCTACCCACATGTATTTTTCTTTTCAAATTGATTTATGTATGATGCTCTTGTGATTACACACGATTGTGAGATATATTGTGAAGGTTCAAAATTATACAAAAAATCTTGTTCGTTTTATTACTCTCATCACCATTCGCACACATTCACTTTGCTAGTCAGACATCATAGGGGAGCCACATAATCCCCATCATTCCAAACACTTGTATAACCTCCCTCGTCCTCTAGGAGGAGTTCCTAGTCTCGCCAACTCATCGACCCAACCCTCTTACACCTCTGTGAGTGCTACTATATTGGGATCAACATTGATTGGTTCCACTTTACTTGGGTCCACTTCTCAAGGTCAACCCTCCAATTGCTCACCTTTACAAGAAAGTGGGGGGCAAACTTCTTCCCAAAGGGGAAGCACAGTTCCACCTAACCCCCCTCACGGGTCAGGTACACAAACCACTCACACCATGGCCGGAACTGATCCTCCACTGCCACTCCAAATGCCATATTTGGTCTCCCTCAACATACCGGATCTGAGAAAGCTCACAAACGATCCTATATTGCATGATCCCACATGGCCTGCAATGCCTACCAAACTACCTTTAGACATTCCCAAGTTTGAAGGAAAGGCGAGAGAAGATCCTGCCAACCATGTCATGACCTTTCACCTATGGTGCTCTTCAAACAACATCATGTACCTCTCCGTCCAATTAAGGTTATTTCAACGCATAGTCACAGGCCCATCCGCCAAGTGGTATGTAGATGAAAAATCAGTGTCCCATGTGACTTTTGAATCACTAGCCAATTTTGTTTTTACCTTATTTCAACTACCAATTCTCCATGACAATGGTCTAGAACTAATCTCCGAGTTTAAACAAACCTCAACCACACATATCGATGATGACATTCACGAATGGCGTCGACATCGTGGTTTATGCAAAGCAAAAACCACCAAACAACAATGCCTCGATTGGTTTCTTAGATCACTCGTCCCTCTCATTGCCAAAGATGTGGCCTCTACCTTCCCCCAAAGTGAAGAGGAATCCATCAGCAAGGCTCAACAATATGACCTAATTTATTCACAGTCATGATACTTGTACAAAGTACTACTTGACACCTCGAGACCCGTACCATTTGGCTAGGAAAAACCTGGGATGTCTCACTTAGCAGATGGATTGATTGGTACCACAACACACCACAATTCGTACATCCAACCACCACCTATGTATGGTACACCTCAACATCCACCGGTGTATGGAGGACCCCCTTATTACCCTCCTCCCCCTTATCAACAACCATACCCTACTGTTCCCCTCCCACCCATGAGTGGACCCGCATCGACACCCATGATGCGCCCTGCAGTTCAACCAAGTTATTGTACCCCCTCTAGCTCAGCTTACACCTTGAGCACTAGTGAAAGCACTATGCCTTCCTATGTACCCTATGGATCATTGCCACAAAATAATCCATATTTTCCATTTCCTAGTCCTCCACATCCCATTTCTCCTCCACAAGGACAACCACACGCTAGGGTTAACTTTGTTCAACCCTCTCCCATTCAGCAATTTCAAAATTTTGAACAACTGAATACGGAAAATCTTGCCCATTAGTCGAATAATGCCAAAAATAAAGGGAAAAACTGAAACAGTAATAACCCAGGACTAGGGGGAAACAACCTGCAATAGAACCAAACTGTTGGGGGAAACCAGAATCAGGGGACCCAGAACCCCCAAGGGGGCAATAACAACAAACGCCAAGGGAGGAACAACAACAACCTCCATACGAACTTCCTTTATGGCCTTTGTGGTGAGCATGGTCTTTATACTCACCATTGCCCCCAAATCGTCGACTTAAAACAGATGAAAGATTCCATGAATGCGCCACATCCTCCAGCGCTGCCTGCCCTTCAGCAGGCCCCACAACAGTATTTTCAACAACCCCCCGAGCGATGTTGTAAAACCCTATTCCACATCAAGGTATGATGAATTCTCAGTAATGAGTACACCCTTCCCCACCATAGATGGGACAATATTAAAAACCTGGGAATCTGACAGATCACACTATCCTCCTCACTAGTGAGAAAAAAATTATCCTACAAACGCGCGGTCGTCAATACGACACACCCCCTGAATCTACTCCCACCACTTCAGAAGCAGTTCCAGTTACAGTCAGGCAACCTTTGATGATCCCTTTCCCTAGCACTGAGCCACCCCTTCGTATTCCTCGCATCCCATTACGATGGAACGTCAACAACCCTCAGGCTAGGGAGACACACAATTACAGTCTAGTCGATGACTTGGTGCAATATCATAAAACCATGTCAGTCTTGGAGGTCCTCCAAACCTGTCCCACTCAATGAAAATCATTTCTTTCCGCCTTGGGGGCAGTCAACCCTGCTGATACTAGAATCATCACTTTTGATCTAGATTGTGGGGAACCCCGTCTCCCCGCTTTGGTAGATTTCCAGATACCAGTCAAAATTCGGAGCATCAGAGTTCATTGGTGCATCATTATGAAGGTGCATCCACATGCATCATGTCCAAAACCGTATGGAAGAAACTTGGCTCCCCTGAGCTAATACCATCCACCATCATTTTGAGAGCTTATGGTGGACGACCATCCTCTCCTAAAGGGCTCTTTCAAAATGTCCCCATTGAACTCGGGGGAAAAACCATTCTTATTGACATTGAGGTTATCGATGCCCCGCTTGATTACAACATCTTGTTTGGATGTAGTTACATGTACGCTATGAAGGCTGTGACCTCTTCTGTGTTTTGAATGATGATGTTCCCCCACAACAGGAATATTATCACCATCGACCAAGTCTCACATTACGAGCCCAACCCTTCCTCCAACATCGATAACATCCTACCTCTTGTCCACACTAATTCCGACGCCTACCCACTCATTGAGATGGCCCCCAGAATTTTCAAAGACCCATCCTTTCTAGGGACATACCATGGAGCACCACTACTCATACATCCCTCATCCCAAGTGTGTGTCATATCTTCTAATCGAATGGAAACTGGAGATACCATTCCTCCCACCGAGGCTTCTTCACTCCCTGACATCCTACTAGTTGCATAAACCCTACCTCAGGAACCCCCTGAGAACACTTCGACACCACTTATTCCCAGTTTCACTCTCCCCTAGGGTCACATCTCGGTTTGGGAGAAAGTCCCCCAAGCCATTACGCAACTTGCCTTCTTCTACCCCCCACCGGGCGTACAAGATTTCTAGGTAGCCACAATGCTTACCCTTCCTAACATGGTGCTTTATATTCTAGTTTGGTATCTACACCCATCTGGGATGGTTCCTCAACCATCCCTTCCTTCCCAAACTGAGGGAATCCCAATGCACATCCCAGTCCTAACTCTGACGACACCACCCTCCCCCCCACTGGCCAACACCACCACTACAGCTGAGTGTAGATGGAAGAAGAAAGATCCCCCCGCTCCACTTCCCCCTAGCGTTCAACCCCCTTGCGCACTATGTGAGAAATAAGGACACCTCACCAATAGATTTCCCTCTTTCCCCGAGCTACACCATTTAATCCAACTTCCTAGAGCAACCACACCGCTCGTCGCTTCATCCAACACACCTAGTACTACCACCGCGTTCCCTACTACACATAGTAAAGGGATGCGAACCACATTCACATGTGCTATCTGTTCAGAGTATGACCATTACACCTACCATTTCCTTGCTCTACCTCAATTTTGATAGACGCTAACGATAGTATGCCAAAGCTTTCAGCAAGAACTGCCTCCATCCACGTCATTAGGCACTTGAGTCACTAACATCCATTATGTCATAACCTTAGTCAACGAATGGATGAGATTCCCTTGCTCTCTTTGTGAATCACTTGATCATTTCACATACTAGTATCCTATGATCATTGAATACAGGCGTCGCCAAATGGCCCTTATTCAAAATCCTCCAAACCCCTCACTTCCTGCAATACAAGTGAGTCCCCCTACTCCCTCTCCTGATATTGTTCATATTCTCTCTCCCAATCTTGAGGCACTTCCCACTCCTCCATAGTTCATGGATAGCCTGTATGAGGACTTTCCCCCAAATCCACCCAATTCCTTGGTTCATTTCCCTCAGGAAATCTTACGACCAACCACAATTTTTAACCCACAGTATCTAGACATTTGTTTTATGTCAAGCACGCCATCGAATCATCTTTGAGATACCTCCTCTATAACTTCACCACTTGAAGATAATCACATGGTGAAAGTACCCAAGGTTACTTCCCTAGATCCCCTATATTCTCACACCTTCCACTGTGACAAAGATATCCTCGAGAAAATAAATACACCCGATTTCCCATGGAATGCGCTCCACCACATAACGCTCTTTCTCTCACATGAAGCCTTCGGCCCTCCTAGTATAGCCTCCATATGTGCAATCGAAACTAAGGATTTCATCCTATCATGGCATATAGATTGGTTCAACAACCCTATCCTTGCCCCCAATGATTTTGAAGACAACAACATGGCCAACATTTCCCCCACTGTAAAAATTGACATTTCCATCAAACCAGGAATCATAGAGGAAATCACCATTGGTGCCGCATGCTTCCTGGAAGAAATCATAGCTTACAAATCTCTCTTCCAAGAATACCGGGAAATTTTTTCCTGGTCATACACAGAGATGCCTGACATTGACTCTTCTATTGTCGAACATCGTATTGACACATGGCCTGATATCACCCCTGTACGACAAAAGAAACACCCACTGCACCCATCAAAAGCAGCAGCCATCAAAGCCAAAATTGACAAACTACGTGTTGCTGGGTTCATATACCCCATCACATACACGTCATGGGTTTCCAACCCCGTCCCTGTCAACAAAAAACAGGGCATCATTCACGTCTGCACTGACTTTAACTTTCTCGATCACACGTGTCCCAAAGACAAATTTCCTACGCCTTTCATCGACCAAATTATCGACAACTGAGGCCTTGTCCTTCATGGATGGATTCTATGGCTACAATAAAATATAGATCCACCCAAAATATCAATATAAAAATGCATTCACCACCCCATGGGGTACTTTTGCATACCGTGTCATGCCTTTTGGACTTAAGAACGCCGGTGCGACGTTCCAATGAGCCATGACCTATGTTTTCCATGATATTTCTCCCATCATCCTCGCTTACTTGGACGACCTCACTGCTCGATCCAAGAAATGAACACAACATCTAGATGACTTACGAGTTCTCTTTCAACAGTGTCGTCAGTACAATATCCGCTTGAACCCCCTCAAGTGTGTATTTCGCATCACTGTTGGATGCCTCCTTGGGTTCATCATCTCCCAACATGGCATCAAAGTGGAACCCCTCAAGGCCCAAGCCATCACCGAAATTCCACCACCCCAAAATTTGTGCCAACTGTAGAGCGTACACGGCAAAGACAACTTTTTGCGACGCTTTTTCCCTGACTACACCACTTGTGCGCACGGTTTTCTTCAACTACTACGTCATGATATCCCATTTCAATGGGATGAACATGCCCAAACTTCTTTTGATGATTTAAAAGCGGTGTTCTCCAATGCCCCATTGATTATTCCACCTGACTATGATCGCGACTACATCCTCTACTTATCGTCCTCAGTAGTCTTAGTAGCAGGAGTTCTCATCCAACTAGGGGATGATGGCCGCGAGCACGTCATTTACTACATTAGTAAAAACCTTTCAGGACCACCCGTGAAATACAACCATGAAGAGAAACTTGCCCTCCAATCCAAAAACTGCATCATTATATATTGCTTTCTTACTACCAAAGTCGTGGCAGGTTCCAACCCCATGTAATACTTTCTTAGTCAATGAAAAATTAGCGGTAAATTTCCCCGATGGATCATCATCCTTTAGGAGTACAACCTAGTGTTTTCAACTCCCAAAAGCAAGAAAGTGCTCATCCTTGCCGAAATCATTACAACATTTCCCTCAGATACTGCTAGTTCACCCGTTAATACAGACTTCCTCGATGAACACCTCTTCTACATCCCCTCAGACGACCCCTAGTATGGCGACCTTATCATCTATCTATGTACATAAAAGTTTGGGTCTCACCTCTCTAGAGATGATCATCGACGCATTCACCATTAGGCCCCTCAATATCTCCTTATTGGTGACATCTTATATCGACGAGGGGTCGACACCATACTCCGTCGATGTTTGAACATCGACGAAGCCGATAGAGTCTTGAATGATTGACACAACGGTGCCTGCGGTGGCCACCTCTCAGGGATGTCCGCTTCCCGGAAGATCATTTGAGCAGGCTACTTCTGAACCACATTGTTCCACGACTACATCCACGCCATGAAACAATGCGACAAATGCCAACTTTATGCAAACAAAGCACGAGCGCCACCCGCTCTTCTACACTCATTCATCACTACCGATCCCTTTTGCAAATGGGGCATTGACTTCATGACTTTCAACCCTCCATATAGAAATGGATGCAGGTACATTGTTGCGGCAGTTGATTACTTCACCAAATGGGCCGAAGCCATGCCTACTTTCAACAACACCACTGACACCGCGACGCGTTTTTTCTTTAATCACATCATCTCCCGCTTCAGAGTACCACTTCAGCTAGTCTCCGATCACGACAAACAATTTGAGAATGAGCTCTTTGTCGAAATTTCCTCAAGGTTAGGATTCTCTCATGAGTTTGCCTCACCCTTCTACCCTCAGTCTAATGGACAGGTAGAGGCGGTCAATAAGGTCCTCAAAACCATGTTGCAACGTATTGTCAACAAACATAAGACCAATTGGAATCACATGTTGTTTTCAACACTATAGGATTATTGCATGACAGTTAAAACTGCCATTGGTTTTACACCATTCCATCTCGTCCATGAGGTCGAAGCCACTCTCCCCATCGAGTGCGAAATTCCCATATTGCGCACCGTTATCGAGCTATTACCTGACACTGCTCCAATGGAGCAGCGCTTGCTAAACTTAGAGTTGCTAGATGAAGACCGTTGGTCTTCATTATAGAACAATGATGCAGCTACAAAATGATTGAAGGCCACCTTCGACTGCCATGTTAATCTTCACTCATTTAACAAAGGAGACCTCGTCCTTGCCTACGATATCGCTCACGATACCCTCGACCATGGAAAATTCAAGTCATTATGACATGGACCCTACATCGTCCAACACTACCTCACTAAAGGTGCATACATCCTGGCCTCTTCTGAAGGCTTCCCTCTCAAACAACCCATCAACATGTTGTACTTAAAAGAAATTTTATGCCTAAGCGTAGTCAGTCTACACTAGGATTTTTCCTTTTTTGTACACATTTTATAGATTTTTTAATCTTCTTTTCTCCATGCCTTATGTCTAATCTAGCATTTGTGTTATTAAAAAATGCCTCCTCCATTGGCCTATCACATCGGTTACGCTGACGAAGCTAGCCGTTGGACACAGAATCTCACTTCGGCTGCTTGGGCCCTCTATACCCCCTCACATGAATTGCTCCACTACAACGACATATGTTTGGGCTCAACAACCAATAACCAAGTCGAATACATATCCTTCATTGGCCTCATTGTCGAGGACAATCACCACCATATTCACCACCTTAGTGTATTATTATATTCCCATCTTCTTGTCCTGCAACTCAACAATGTGTATCGTGTCCGCGATCCTTGCCTCTTCTGCAAATACCTGCAAGTTAGACTTTTATCTCGACATTTTGATTCAATCAAATTTACACGTATTCCACGACAATTCAATCAAATAGCAGATAATATGGCTAACCTAGTGTTAGATTGGCATTCATCACATCAAGACACCATTACACATACATAAGTCATCAAAAGTCTGTCACAACATATAGATTAGACATCATAAAAAAGCATCACAAAACATCATAACATGTGAACATCACAGAGATCCCAAAAATGTATATCCATATATATATATATATAATGATCAATGTATCATCAAATGTTTACAAAAGTGGTACAAAATATACATCGCCCGTAGGCAGGTGAAACCCCTCATCCCTATAGGTACAAAATAGGTGTCACACTACCCTATACAAAAATGGGCTTGCAGGCCTATATAAATACAAAAAATAAACATTCAGAGCACTCATGGTGCCTCTAGAGAACCACCACCAGGTCCTCTATCTGGAGGAGGTGCCCCACCAGCTGGGGGTCCTCCAGGTCCTGGGGGAAACTGCCTAGTCATAGCTGCCCCTGCTACAACTTCTCCACAGATCAAGGTCCTCAACTCTGCTGGAAGGCCCACACACTGCTCCAGGGCTCCCTTGTCCTAGATCTGAGTCCACATGCCCTCAGGCACTCCCTGTAGTACCACCTCCAATCGATGAAGAAAGTCCTCTAACACTCCGCCAGCCTCTGCCGGAGGAGCATGTGATGGCCCTGCACCGGGGTCATCAAATCTGTGTCTCCTACCATCTCTCTCATCACCGGCTGGCCTCACACCAGCCTCATCCCTCTGAAATCTCTCTCCTGCTCGCGGATCTCCCCACGGTGGTCTCATGGCCCCTGACGAGCTGACGCTCTGACCAAATCCACCTCTCGCCTGCGCAGACCCACATCTGCACACACAACAAACAAACAATAACACCAAAATCTATCCATACATAAAGAATATGCTATCTATCAAAAAAAAAAAAAAAACATCAAGTACATCAACGTACCTCTGTGGTCCCAAACCTCTCCAAGAGGTAAGACCATGTCTAGGTCCTGACAGTAGTCCATCCCACCATACATGTACCACAGGATGATCTGTGGCATCTGACACCACACACATTCCATATCGGCCATAAAATAATGGCCACCCTCCCCACCCCCATGTCATACCAAAATTGATTCCCACCGCATCAATCGTGGCTCCCGTGCATTAGTCACCTCCAAAAAAACTCTCAGGTGCAACATAGGCACCCTCTCCAAGAACCACGCCACCAGGATCGACCCAAAGGCAAAATCCCCTGAGTCAGCAACTCGACACCGGTTGAGCTGCCCCATCATCTTGGTGTGCAACATCAAGCCCCAGAAAAAATGCTCTCCACCCAATTCCCTCTGCACGATCCTTAACTGACCACAACTGATCCACTGAGTAGCTAAGGATTTGTATATCCTCATGATCATCGAGGAGATGCAATGATGTAACAACACATCCATCACCCCAATTCGCACAATCGAGCCTGACATAAAATCCTCCTCTGAACTATACGTCCGGGCCAATTCCACCAAGTGTGCCTCCTCTGGAAACTAGGGATCAAAAGGTAGGGCTCTCCCCTGAAAAGGGAGCCTGGTCAGAAAGTAGACATCCTCTATCATAGAGAATGTCATCTTCTCCCCCCGCACAATGAAGCACTGTAGCTCAGTGCTTCACATAGAAATCACAAACTGCAACAGGTACTCACGTGCCCATAACAATGAACAATCGAAGAACTTTAGCAACCCATAGGCTGCCAAAGGTCACCGAACACCTAACTAATCATTCCTCACCACCTCCCTGAGGCACGCCCAATCCCTCTCCCTCCATTTGTCCGATATCCTGAATTGCTCACCTGTATTCACACAAACAACACTTGATCAACCATCAAACTTCATACACAAACTTCAAAAAAGACAAGTTTTTCATCCCCCAACTTTGCCTCATGTGCCTAAACAAAAGCATATATCCAATAATCCCAAGAAGAATCATCCTCGCCACAACAACAAGCAAATCAAGGGACCCAAACCCTCTCCGCCATATTCTGCTCCTAATGGTGACAAAGGAGAAAAATCCAAAAATAAGAACACTGACACACATTAAAAATTTTGTGGGAAAGATGGTCATGGCGAGTCCAAATGTTTTAAGAAGATGGCAAATTTAGATGTAGTTGTAACAAACCCAACCCCCTAACCCTCACTTAGGTTGGTGGGATGTCAAAATTTACTCATTTTCAACTCAGTTATTTTCTGCCAATGAAACCCATACATGGATTCTGCTTGTCGAGATCTTTCCAATGACTATAACCATGTTGAAAGTTGAGCTCTATCTGAAAAGTTACAACTTTCGAAATTTTTCAGGCTTTCATTTATCAATCCCACCTCATTTCCACATGACATCCTCATGGATCCTTGTCACTTATACCATCCAATGTGGCACTGACATGGAACCTGCCACCTGGCTCATCATCCTTTGTCCTATCGGGCCCACTAGTTTCAATGACTACGATCTCTTGGAGATTTTCTTTGTCATCATTAGGGTTCTTCTCCCTCATGGTTATAAATCATCCCAACTATCAAGATCTGATGACATAAACTATAATGAGTATATTCCCCAGATCTGACTTCTCTTAGACTCTAACATCCAATGACTCCGATCACATTGGTGCCTCTAAATTGCATGACCATTAACGCATGTTCCTTTAATATCTTCTAGGGAGAACACGTGGGACCTACGACACATCTACGATTGTCATTTCTTCTCGCTGGTCCCTTGATCTACAACTAGGATTCTATTAGACACCTCCTGATAATTCAACGATCCATTGACCTTTTCTTCAATACCTCTCTGGAACCCATCACTCGAATCACCAACCATCTACACTCCGAAAACATTGTGACCGACATTGATGGTCTAGATCTCCCAAGGTCACCTCTGACAAATCGATTATCCTTACTCTTTCTGAAGGTCTTTTTCATCGTCAGGTCCTCGTTTGACCCCACCACTCGAACATCCCATTGGCTCCACTCTTTGACGAATGGCTGATATCCACTTGCCGTGCCAAATCGACGACTAAGAATTTAAGGCGATGCCCTAAAGGTTTTGTCACTCAGCCGGGTCTGCTCTTGTCCCATGTAACCCTAAACTGACACACATTATTCCACATGACACACTAAATGCCACACTGACATCCGCATCACCCTGACCGCCATGTTTTTGCACCACTTCATCATGATTTCATCCCCCCCCCTTTTGTTACTCATCAAGTGAACTAGAGGCACCCTCGACAAATAGATGATTGTTGATGGCTCTGGGTATTCTTCATTGTCAAACTATATGCAAGTCTTGACACTCAAGCACCCCACCAATGATTCCTTCTGATGAAGGGCCAGGATTAGCTCACCTTTCCAGATCAACGACTGAGAGTTGTTTCGCCTAAAAACATGGATATTTCTTAAGATGAAAATCCGATTCGGGACTTAATTGATTCAAAGGCTCTAATAGATTGATCTTCTAAGGTTCAACAGGTCTTCAAGAACTTGAAAACCATTTTGAGATCAACTAATTCTTTCTTTCTTCCTTGGGGATGAAGTTTGAATATATTTCAAGCTTTCCATTTAAGAGAGGTGGAAGGTTTAATAGAGTTGATTCCCTCCGAACTACAAATAGACCTCTCCCATGCACCGAATCATTTCCTATGCTATCATTGGATGAATATTTGGGTCATATCATGTAAACTTTCCACTTAAGAACATAAGGTTTCCTCAAGGCATAAGGTCCCTTTAATCCCTAAAATACCTTCTAGGTACCAGGGCACTCATGTCACCTTTGAAATGAAGATATTTTCCATATATTGCAAGCTTTCCTCCCAAGCTTCTAGATCCTTAGGAATATATACTACCCATACTTTACTTATTTTCATGAGTTAACAAATTAAGCAGTGAAAATAAACAATCATATTCCATTTTACTCAGGAATTGAATTCATTTTTACATGCATTCATATTTCCCATTTAAATAAGAAAAACACATGTTTAGATCATTAACACACATAAAAAATGTCATGTTAAACACTTATCTATTCAGGGAAATATCAACAACCAACTGACTGAGAGAGGATGCCTTTCCTCCCAACCTTAATCCATGCCACATAGTACCTTCCCATAGCATGACACCCCCATTCCAAGCCATAGTATCTCAAGGGTAATGATCTAGTTGGTTCTCAAGATTAGAATGATCCAAGAATATTACTCTCCTTCCTCAAATGGAAACAACAAAAGTTTTCCTCTTCCCACTAAGCTTAGGACTTCCACAAGTTTATCAGGTACCCTCCCATATGGATTTACTCTACACAAGGAGTCCCTTCTCTACTATACAGTCCCTCGGTGACATCCCTTAGTAATGTAAGTTTCTTTATAGTAGGTACCAAGCTGCAATCCTCTATAGCTCAAGTCTAGATCTAGGTCTTCTTTGTTCCAGGGTGATCATTAATCCTTTAGAAAAGCTTCATGTTTTCCTCAAGAACAACTTTCCAATTTTTTTCATCTTTCATATCTGTGCAAATGAACACCTCTGTTCATTGCACCATCTATTCGTGAATCTGCTACTCACTTCCTCTTTCTATCCCTTATTGTGAGTCTCCTATGTGTGTGTCTCTATGCTTCTGTGCCTCTACCTCCTCTATGCCTTCCTACACATATGGTTATGTTTTTTCACCTTTGGCCTCTTCTTCCACCAATCCCTTGGGATTCCTGTGGCTTCTTTGAGACACAACCTTCTGTTCGAGGTCTAAATTCTTAAAAGGTAACATCTGTGGGGTGTCTTTTTCATCAGGTTATTCAGTTGATCCCTCATCTTCTTAATAGATCAAGATTGTCACCAGTATTAACTACCTCAACCACCAATCCCATTCCTTCATAAGAGTTCACGTGGCATCTTGTAGGCTCAAGCATGTTGGTAGGTGATGCATTTATTTTTTTTTAGATGTAAGCTGGAGTGTTTGGTGAGCTTCATAATTTTTTCATAGAAACCTCTCCGTTACACCTCATTAATCTACCTCACCATACCACCTCATCCATCCCACTTCATCAATTCCCACTTGTGATATAATGGCCAGTACTTTCAAGGATTTCCCCTCTGAGTC
This sequence comes from Picea mariana, assembly GCA_032191745.1. Lineage (NCBI taxonomy): Eukaryota > Viridiplantae > Streptophyta > Pinopsida > Pinales > Pinaceae > Picea > Picea mariana. The sequence continues at coordinate 31,773 of JASDQU010680494.1, forward strand.
AGTTGTGTGGTGTTTTTCATTAATCACAACATAATTACAAGCTTCATAATAACATTATATGAAGTCTTAGAATTCTTATAGTCATGGGGGGAAATAGGGTGTTACATTCCCTTCCCCCTTAAAGAAACATCGTCCTCAATGTTTAAAACACCATATATATACAGTTATACAAAAAACAAAAATGGGTATTCCATTCTCATGGCATCTTCCACCTCCCATGTAGCCTCATCTGGTCCAAAGTGTTTCCATTGCACCTTGAACTACACGATGGCTCAGTTCTAGATTTTTGTTTCTCTCCTGTCAAGGATGCATTGAGTTTCAAGTTGGAATTATCCCTCTGGTTCCACCTGTATCACAATCCAATCAATAACATGATTGGAATCATGAATATATTTCTTCAACAAGGACACCTAGAATACATTATGAGCTTTAATAGTAGGTGGTAACACAATTCTGTATGCTACTGGCCCCACTCTTTCTAGGACTTCAAATGGTCCACAGTAGTGGGGTGCCAACTTAGCACATGTCCCCATTCTTAGGGAACTCCACTTGGGTTTTACTCAGAGATATACATGATCTCCTACTTTGAACTCTTTATGAGTTCTCTTGCTGTCTGCATAGTTCTTTTTCTTGTCTTGGGATATTTTTAGATTCTGCCTTATCTTAATAATTGTATGTCTCATTTCCTCCAATAATTCTGGTCCAAGTGTGATCCTATCCACTAGAGTATCCAAACTAATTGGCACTCTGCACCTTCTGCCATACACAACCAGAAACTGGCTCATGTTCAATGATTCATGATAACCATTGTTATAGGTGAACTCTACCAGGGGTAGATATTCTTCCCACTACTTGGGATGATGTATTCCATGCATCCTTAACATGTATTCTAACACTCTATTCACCCTTTTGGTTTGACCATCTATTTGAGGATGGTAGGTCGTTCTAAACACCAATTGTGTTCCCAAGCCTACAAAAAGGATTTTCCAAAAACTTGAGGTGGACTTAGCATCTCTGTTCGAGGTTATGGTCTTGGGAAGACCATGTAATCTTAAAATTTCCTTCATAAAAACCTTAGTGACATCTATGGTTGTAACATCCCCAACCACATGTTGCTGGGATATGCCACGTAAAATTTTTGAACTATATACAAAATTTAAACATACAAAAACTTTGCAAATACACAGATTCTTACATAAAGATAATAGAAATACACATGCAACAGACACAAGAAAAATCCATAACAATAAACACATAAATAATAATGAAACATGTAATTTAACACACAATTGACACTTATCTTTGATAAAAAGACCACCAAATGCATGTAGACCTTCCATGTTTCTCCCAACCTTAGACCACACTGCTCGTAATCTCAGCAACGGGTCACCCTTGACCCAGGGATAAACTCTACCAGGGAAAAAGGAATACCCAGTCAGTCTAAATTCTGACCAACAACATAATTGCTCAGTCCAAGGTGATCAAATGCTGCAACTAGCCTATAGTCTCTTATTCCCCACATGTCCATCCCACCCCAAGAAGTGTGCCCCTTCTCTGTTTAATCCCAAAGGAATATTATATTATTATTCCTAAAGTCTAAGGTATGGATATGATTTTATGTTATCCTAAGTTCCTATGGGAAGGGAACAGATTACAAGTGGAGACAAGAGAGTCCCTTGGGTTCCATGTGTCATAAAAGGCACATGGACATATATTTGGGGGAATTTAGTTCATTTGGATGATTAGGACGAGATCATTCCATCTGGGGGGATGGACGATTATTCTCTCCTATCATGCAAACTCTACTGTGGCCATCACGAGATAGGTACTTGGGAATCTTGGTGGTTTGGACAACAAGAATCCTATATTATTCCTTCTTCATGGTTACCATGATTCTCTCCTACGATCCAAACTCGATGGTGGCCATCATTCTGGGATTATTCATGAAGGTTTTTTCTACCATCCACTCATCCATGCTATGAGGTGTACTTGTACCTGGTTTGGAATGTAGGCTGAAGAGGCAAGTTGTTAGGCCTATGGTCGAGGAAGCAGGTTGTCAGGCCCGTATACATTCTCTCCAGGTGAGAGATTTGTTATGTCGAATAAGCAGGTTGTGAGGCCCGTGAGTAGTTTCTCTGGGAGAGAAACTACTCATAATTATTTCCTGGTCCACTGGGCAATCACTACAAGGCTCTAAGACTTCTTGTTTGGCCTGTTTATGAAGCCCTGTAAGTGAAGTGAGGCAACCGAAGGACTGTTGAGTAGATAAGGGGCACACTTCCTAGGGTGGGACATGTATGTGGGGAATGAGAGATTGTAGGCTAGCTGTAGTAGTTGGTCACTTTTCTATTTTTAAATTCATGGGAAATTTGAGAAATTTGGCCAAGTGGTGATATATTCTTAATTTTATATATGTTCTAGCAAATTCAGACCTGGAATTGGTCGAATTTGAAGTTACAGGGTGCCAGGAGGGCTCCGAGATAATACTTTGACTGTTTTCAAAAGCTGAGGAGTTGTAGTGCTTTGAGAAAGAAACCAAAGGCCAAGGATTTGACTCTACAGTGGAGAGATAAAAGGTCAAGCCTTTGAAAGTTTGAGAAATCCTTCGTTGGAGGGAAGCAGAGCCATAAAGGAGAGAAACCACAACAGTCATTGATTTGGGCTGCAAGATTAGATCTAGGCCGTTGGATCAAACCCATATGAGAGGAGAGCACATGAGAGAGGAGATAAGATCCCAGCCGTTGGATCTGAGCGCGGGAGAACGAGAACCGTCGATTTGGTTTCTCAGGCTGTAAGTCTTGGCCAAAGCGGAGTGGATCTCAGCCATAGATCCCATCATAGAATGTGAGCTGTAGATCTCACAATCAGATATTTGGTACTTCAGGAAAAATTGACCCTTGGGTCGCCAAGAGGAGAAATCCCTGAAGCTACGAAGTCCTAGAGTGAATCTACATCATAGATCACTGGGAGAGTGTGAGCCATTGAATCTCCGAGTGGTTTAGTGATTCGACACTCTGGGAGAAATTGGTTGTGGTTACACGGAGTGGAGAATTCACTGAAGTCCTGAATTCCAGAGTAATTCCTGATCGTCGATTGTTGGGTACACGTGTCCATATATTTCCAAGTATTTGGAAATTTAACTATGCAGAGGATTGTGGGTGAAATTCTCTAAAGTCCCAGAGTGAATCTACACCGTAAATCACTGGGAGAGTGCGATTCGTTGGATCCCCGAGTGGTTTGACGATTCCACACTCCGGGAGAAATTGGTTGTGGTTGCGCGAAGTGGAGAATTATCGGAAGTCCCAAATTCTGGAGTAAATCTCGACCGTCGGTTATTGGGTACATGTGTCCTTAGATTTCCAAGTATTTGGAAATTCAACGTTCAATAGTTTGGGAGTGTGGTGGTCGTTTGGAGCGAGAAGCCCCGAAGCCCAGAGTTAATCACAACCGTTGGCTGTGGGAGGAGTGTGAGCCATCGATTTCAGTTCGATGTTCGACAATTCAGGAGTGTGGTGGTCGTTTAGAGCGAGAAGCCCCAAAGCTCAAAGCCCAGAGTTAATAACAACCATTGGCTATGGGAGGAGTGTGAGCCGTCGATTTCAATTCAACATTCGACAATCTAGGATATTTGCATGTTCGAGTTGTGGAAACTCTCAAAGCCCAGATTCCTCAAGTGAATCTCCACCATAGATTGTGGAGGAGGGAAGAGAATCCCCGCCAACCATTAGATCTAGCCGTAAGAGTTTGGAGAGAGGAAGGATAGAGAGAAGACTTACACCGCCAATCAAAGTTACTTTATGACCAAATTCGACCGATAACCACTCCAGAATATTGGAGCGTCAAAGTCTTGGAGCTCCGAATAGTGCCTTTTAGTTGAGTGCTTGTTTCTAGCCCATGGTCACGTGATATTTTCGCCGAAGAAAAGGGGATAACGCTTCTGGTTTTGATTCTAGGTGAAAGGGGCTTAGAGTAAAACACCCACGGGTTTTTTTGGACCCGCATAAAGAAACAAAAAGGGCCTGTGTACATTAAGAGAGGATCTAACATGGATCCGAGAGCTAATTCAGCTCCAGAAGAAGATCCTAAGACCAAGAGGTCGCGCGAGCTGCTAGGAAGTGTGGGGGTTTGCATCACCAAACTTTGATTGATACCATCAGGAAATATATTGAATCATAGAACACAGTCATGGAGATGAATTAAAATTTTGGGCATGTTAAAAATGTTTAATATGGCACAAAAGGTAGCTGTAGCATTCAAGGCCAAAAACACTAATTGGCCTAAAAATTTAGGAGGCTGTAACTAACAGCCCGGGGCCCAGAAAGAGGTAAAACTTGGAAAGACTATCCAAAATATGTATATGAAGAAACCCAATTGGGATCCTACCAAAAATCCAATGGAATGGTTGCAAAAATGCATAATTACAGTTCAAATTTGCAGCTTGTTGAAGTGTGAACATGAGAAGTTAATGGACAATTTTCAAATGACCATAACTTTCTGCTCAAGACTCATAATTGAGAAAGGGAGAAGTCATTGGAAAGGTATGAGATAGGAGAGTCTAATTATCCACCCAAAAATTTGACTTAGGTAGTTAATTTTCACAAGAGATCAGAAGAAGGAATTATGATGCATTATTGGAACATAATTGTACATAATTTCATAATTTTGTTAAATTATTTAGCCTAGAAAATTTTGTTGGCGCAAATTTTGCTGAGTTAACAACATTTAGTTCATAACAGGTGAGAAGGTTGAAATTTAGTTAAATATAAGCAGAGGTACTCAAGGCAAGAGTGCTATGACAAAAATCTTTCATAAGATGATCAAAATCCAAGACCACAAAATGTTAAGGTATGAATTTAGGTGCAACCCTAAAGTCTTGGGAAACCACTACAGGAAGTCCACTCATGTTAGTCAAGTACTCAATGTAATCTAGACAAAGGAATAGATCGTGTAGTGAATGAAATAGTGAAAGTCCATTCACTCCCAAAGAAACCAATATATCGATTAAGTAATACATTGGAGTCATATCTATTATAAAAGGAATTGACTAGATGAATGATATCAATTAGATAAAGAGAGAGGCTTAATGCATATATGGATAAAGAGTGCATCATCTCCACGGATTAGCTATGAAACTATAGATAAATGTTCCCGTATGTTTATTATGGTGCGTAGTGGAAGCATGGTATGAAGGGCATCACTTTAAGGGTAAAAAAATGAAGGTGCACATAAGTAAGGAGTGTCTGTTGAGGCATAAAACAATATACTATGGAAATATTGGATCTAGAATGATGCAATAAAACTCGTAGTAGAGGAATTACTCAAAGCTTAATGTATTAGAGACTGAATGAAGTTTATGAGTAAATTAATATAGTTGAAAGGTACCAATATATAGATACCAAGTTACACATAGTCTTTTGCAACATTCGAGGAACCGTAACAACAATGGGAAGGACTGTTGAGTACAATCCCAAGAGATGAGTGCTTTGATAGGGTACATTGGGATGTTAATCCAAAATGATTCAAGCATGGAGAAGAAGGCACAGGTGCATCAATATGGCATGATGGAAGTTGATTATGCAAGTCAGGTTGAAATTAGATGGGTCAGGACAGGAGAAAGTAATGGTTCAAGGAAAGGCCAAATCAATTTGTTTCAATAAAGAAATTGGCATTAAATATCCAAGGTTAATTAGAGAGCATGGCTGGAAATGTAATTTGGTCATGTAGGAATTGGATCAGAGAGATCCAAGTAATAGTGGAATGCTAAAAATTAATATCAACATAATATATGGCTACAAGTGTGCAAAGTAGATAAGAAAGGTTGGGATGTAAAAGTACTCAAGATAGAGAACAATCAGGAACATTGTTTTCTTTTGTAAGAACACAAGAAGATTCAGGAATCTAGGAAGAATTGAAGACTTCTAGGAACAACAAATAAAAGTGATATAGGGAGAAAGAAGTTGCTGCAACTACTGTAGCAACAATTATGTTATGGATTGTTGGACATCCATACATAGTACAAGAAATTGACATGCAAATGCATTTAGGATCATGCTAATGATGCATTATTAGTGCATACAAAGATGAATTGATGAATGTCAATTTGTTAAGATACATATATAAGATAATAAGACTAGGATTAGTCTATTGTTGAATATATATTAATATGAAATATGCTATTAGTGGTAGTTGTACCAGGAAGGAGAGAATTCTTGCATGTTTACAAGTGCTGCTACTAATGTTGCTTCATATAGAAGGAAGCAACATAAAGCTGGAGAGTGGATTACAATTCTTATAGTAGAAGCATGTGATATTCTATTGTTATCAACTATCCAAGTAAAATTAAATTCATTTAATGGAAGCTATGTAGGTATGAGTTTTATGTACTCTTATTGCATAATTGATGAAGGGAATTTAGGTAAGAATTTCCTCAGCCATTTTAATTTTATAAAATCACATTATTGTATTAGTTGAATGTATTGATGTGAATAAAATACCACTAGGCATGGTAAAGGTTGGATGCTTGCAATAATTCTAAAATATTTTTATCTTTTGAATGCATACACTGACATAGCGACATGTCATGTTAATTGGTTATGAGATAATAACGAAGGCAATAAAATTTATGAACCTTTTATAGGAATGGATGCTAGAAAATCTAGTCATGTATGGGACTATGACATGGTTGGTTATGGAAAGGTTATGTACCACATAAATATCCAATGAACTGCATACTTCTAAATAATATTTGGACTGCAAACTTTTTGCTAACACTAATGAACACCACATAATTATATTCTTAGTGTAGTGTTTGAGTAGAAAAGGAAGGCATACAAATAATTGAGAAGACAATAGGAAGTTTACAGAGAATGTGTCAAGGCATTGGGCAGATTTCCAATTTACCAATGGTTAGATACATGACTTAGATATAGATCATTATGAAAAATCAATGCAAAGGTGCATTGAATAGATATGCATTGAGAATTACACTCATGCATATTACGTGGTAGACTTACACTTATGCATAATAAATTGTTATACTTGAGTGTGTTATTGAATGCATTTTTGTGAATGCATGCATACATTTTATTTAATGTAAATAATTATACTAACAACTAAAATGTTACGACTATTACTAACTCATGGAGTTGAGAACATTTCAGGAGTTGTTAGACATTGCAATAAGAAAGTTGCAAGTCAAGTAGTCACATGATCATTGACTACAATATTTTTTTTTGTTCAAGAAACACAGTAATAATTGCTAGGAAAAGGAAAGTATAATTGTTGAAGATTCCTATGCAGAGAATGATAATTCATTCTATTTAATAAATTTTTTGATAGTTGCGATTGAATTGTTAAGTGTAGACAATTCTAAGATCACTTTGTAAGGTTTTGGTACATATTACAATGAAAGTATAATGTACAGGAAATACTGATAATCTGTTGGCTAAATGCAAGGTGGAAGCATTGCAGGAAAAGTGGTATTCAATATGGTGCTTGCTGAAATCCATAAGGAAGACTGCATCCTACTATTGCAACAACCATGAAAAATTATGAGATATAATTCCATATTTTGGGAAAAGTTGAATTCCTTATGAAATAAGTTTGAGTTTCTAAATGAAATTTTATAATGTTATCTCATAATAAGTGTATGCGTGTGATACATATGAGATAATATTTATTAAAGTTGGAATGCTTGGGAAGAAAAACTACTGTTGGAGACACTGGAGCCCTATAAACGTAGAACCTTATTGGGGTTCTAATGATGAGTTGGCCCTCTCCTTGTGTGTGAAATCCTTGGCAAGATGGATCATTGATGGGCTGTGTAGTAGTGAAGGGATACCTGAGCCTGGAAGGGTGAGTGAAACAAGGAAGAGGCAACTCAAGAGTGCTTATGGAATGATAAGCTATAATCATGAGGGTGTGTCAATGGAACAATGAGCCAAATTCTTTCCTAAAGAAACTCTATGTAATAGAGAAAATCACTTCCAGCTATAGTATGAATACATGAATTGGTGGTTGAAAGCAGAGAACCAGGTGGATAAGAAGCTTCATTAGCAAATGCATGGAGTTTTTTGAGGAATTTTGAATTGTACAGGGTGTGTAATGCACTGAGGATAGTGCATAAATAAGGGGAGGGGAATGTAATAACCCTAGGATGAACCCCAATTGTATATGTAAATGTAAATATGTTTTATAAGCTAGTGAGCCAGGTTATTATAGGCTAGAATGGTTATATGATTATTAGGCTAGGGGACCTGGATGCTAAAGGCCATCGTGCCTATATTGTAATATGTAAACACTCATATAATTAATAAAGTACATAACTGCTGCAGACCGACACACAAATGAGTATGGGGGGATAAATTCCACTAGAAAGAGGTAAGGGGGCTAAGAGTCTAGGAAGGGGATAAGCTAGAGGGCTTAATCCCGAATGAATATTATATCATTATTCCTAAAGTATAAGGTATGGATATGAATTTATGTTATCATAAGTTCCTATGGGAAGGGAATGAATTACAAGGGGAGACAAGAGAGTCCCTTGGGTGCCATGTGTCGTAAAAGGCACATGCACATATATTTTGGGGAAGTTAGTTCATTTGGAGGATTGGAATGGGATCATTCCTTCTGGGGGATGGATGATTATTCTCTCCTATCATGTGAACTCTACTATGGCCATCATGAGAGAGGTACTTGGGAAGCTTGGCACTGTGGACAACGAGAAAACCAAATTATTCTTTCTTCATGGTTACCATGATTCTCTCCTACAATCTGAACTAGGCGATGTCCATCATTCTGAGATGATTCACGAAGGTTTTTTCTACCATCCACTCATCCATGCTACGAGGGGTACCTGTACCTGGTTTGGACTATAGGATGAAGAGGTAGGTTGTCAGGCCCGTGGTTGAGGAAGCAGATTTTTCGGCCCATAGACATTCTCTTTAGGTGAGATATTTGCTATGTCGAAGAAGCGAGTTGTCAGGCCTGTGAGTAGTTTCTCTATGTGAGAAACTACTTCTAATTGTTCCTTGATGCGCTGGGAAATAGGTACAGGGCCGTGAGACTTCCTGTCCAGCCTGTTGCTGAATCCTTGGAAGGGAAGTGAGGCAGCCGAAGGACTGTTGAACAGAGAAGAGGCACACTTACTGGGGTGGGACATGCATGTGGGGAATGAGAGAGTGTAGGTTAGTTGCAGCAGTTGGGCACCTTGGACTAAGCAATTATGATGCTAGTCAGACCTTAGGCTGGTTTAGTATTCCCTTTTCCCTGGTAGAGTTTATCCCCAGCTCGGGGGTGACCCACTACTGAGATTACAAGTAGTGGAAGGTTTGCACACAGTTGGTGGTATTTTTATCAAAGATAATTGTCAATTGTGTGTTAAATTACATGTTGCATTATTATTTATGTGTTTATTGTTATGGGTTTTTCCTATGTATGCTGCATGTATATTTATATTATCATTTTGTAAGAATCTTTGTATTTGTAGAGTTTTTGTATGTTTAAATTTTGTATACAGTTTGAATTTTTTTACGTGGCATAGCCCAACATTAGGTGGATGGGGATGTTACAATGGTATTGAAAGTAGATCTAATAGGGATTAAATGAGCTGCCTTGCTGAACTTATCTACTATGACCATGATTGCATCATGTTGCTTAACTGTCTTTGAAAACCTAGTAATAAAATACATGGATATTGTCTCCCATTTCCACTATGGGATTTGCAAAGGATGCAATAGTCTCGCAGGATGCTTGTGTTCAAATTTCACATGTTGACACTCTAGACACTTAGCAATGTATTCAACAATGTATTGCTTTATTATTGCCTTACTATTGTTACCATATTTTGATAACCAGGGTGACCCATATAAGTTATCCTATGGAACTCGTCCATAATCAAGTGCCTCAAATATGATGAATTGGGAGCATACATACTGTTGTTATACAATAACAACTCATTATCTATAAGATGATATCCTTCATACTTCCTCTCCTTGGGTTCTTGTTGTAACCCTTCTTTCACATGGTTGAGGAACTCGTCTTCTTGCAAGATGGTTTTAATCCTCTGATTGATGTCAAAATATCCTACACTTGTTGTTACTAACTGTATAATATTCACAATTCGAGTGAGTGCGTCTGCTAATCTGATCGCCTTCCCTTTAATATGTTTGATTTTGAAATCAAACTCACTAGTGAAATCCATCCACATGGCCCGTATAGCATTCAATCATGGTTGGTCGAACAAATACTTTAGTCCATAGTGGTCTGTCATCAAGACAAACCTTCTTCCAAGGAAGTAATGTCTCCACATATTTAATGCATGCACAATTATTGCAAGCTCTAAATCATGGGTGACATACTTATTCTCATGCTCATTTATCTTTCTTGACTCATAACAAATTACTTTCCCTTCTTGCATAAGCACTCCACCGAGTCCTTCTTTGCAAGCATCGGTGCAAACCAAGAAATCCTTTTAAGGGTCTGCAATCTCCAAAACATGGGCATTAGGCAAAAGATGCTTCAATTGATGAAAGTTGGCCTCATATTCTGGTGACCACAAAAATTTCTCCCCCTTCCTCTATAATGAAGTAATGGGATTACCAATCTTGGAAATCCATTTATAAACCTTCTGTAATACCTATCCAGTCCCATGAAAGATATTACCTCTATCACATTCCTATGGGCATGCCAATCCATGATTTCCTAAATCTTTTTTGGATCTACTGCCACTCCTTCTACCAAGATTATATGGCTTAAATACTAGATTTCCTTTTGAAATAAATCACACTCGCTGAACTCATCATAAATATGGTGCTTTCTCAACACTTGCAACACCATTCTAAGATGTTGTTCGTGATCTTCTCTAGTCTTGGAATACACCAAAATGTCATCCACAAACACTAAGACAAACTTGTTTAGATATTTGCTAAGCACACTATTCATTAAACACATGAAAGTGGAAGGTGAATTTGTAAGTCCAAATGGCACCATTACGGAATAATAATGTCCATACCTCATTATAAAGGTTGTCTTGTGGATGTCCTCATCCTTAATCCTAACTTGATGATATCCAGACCTCAAATCAATCTTTGAGAAAACTGTAGCTCCTCTAAGTTGGTAAAAGAAATCATCAATCCTAGGTAATGGATACTTGTTATTGATGGTCATCTTGCTCAACTTCCTATAGTCAATACATAGTCTCAAGGTACCATCCTTCTTCTTTACAAACAAGGTTGGTGCTGCCCATGGGGATACACTCAACCTAATGTAACATGTATCCAAAATTTACTTAAGCTCCACTAGTTCCGTTGTGCTCATTCTATAGGGTAATTTTGATGCTGGTACTACCCCAGGTACAAGATGTATTGAAAAATCAATATCTCTGTTTGGAGGTAGTCCAGGTACCTCCTCTGGAAACACGTTTTTAAACTCCCACAAAACAGGGTGATCTCCAGTCTTCATATCCTTGCCTTCCGTTGGGTTGAGTACTTGTATAGCGTATAAGGGGCACCCTTTCCAGCGAAAATTCTTAAGTTGCAATGATGATATTTGCCTAACTGAAACTATCTTCCGAATTCCTTGAAAAACTATTGCATTGCCTTCTTCATCTTTACATTTAAATTTTTTATCATAACAATTCGGTTTTTCCTTGTGGTTAGATAGCCAATCCATACCTAGCAGCACATCATATGATTTTAAATGTAGGATATTCAAGGCTACTTGTGTACATAGTCCATTTATCTCAAATGGACCAAATTCTATGACCTCATCCACTTTTTTCTTAGTTCCTGCGGCTAATTCGACTAACCATTCCTTTGCATGTTTCTTCCTCTGTAAAACACATGCTTCAACAACTTGAGGTGAGACATGAACAAGATTAGATCTAGGGTCAATTAAAATAGAAATGGGTTGCTTGGAAATTATACCTTCCATCTCTACCATGGAATCTTGGTGGTATGCTTGCCGATTTTCCACAACTGCATATATCCTTGGCACACTTCTAGCCACATCATTGAATGTAGCTACTTCCTGCATATGATAAATTTTCTTGCTATCATGTTGTCTATGAGGAAAATCCCTCAACAAGTGTGGTTCTCCACAATCCAAAGACTATAGAGGCCCTTTCTTTGGTTCCTCTAATTTTTCTCTTGCCTTCTCTACTGTATTATTTCCACTTTGAGATGGAAAATTATGCTTATGCACAATTCTTCTTGGCTGACCAAACTTTGCACCCTTCTTTGGATTCTTGTATAGAAATTATCTGAATCCCTTTTTCTCAGACCCACCCTTATCCATTCTCTTTCAATCCTTGGAAAGCTATGGCTTATGCCTAGATTGATCATAACAATAATTGGCCTTCCTTATAGTGTCATCCAATGTATTTGGCTTATCAAATTCAATTCTGTCCTAGTAGGACTGTGGAAATCCGATGAGAAAATGTTGCACTCTTTCTTTCTCATCCTTGAGGTAAGGAACATACCTTAACAACTCCATAAATATCTTGGCATAGGAATCCATAGTAAGTTGTCCCAACTTATGCTCATAGAATTCTTTGACTTTGTCATCAAAATACTTTTCCAATAGGTATTCCTTTATGAAGTACTTCTCAAATTGCTTCTAGGTCAATTTGGTTTCCTTCAATCTTTTGACCTCCTAGAGATATTCCCACCATATGGAAGCTCCTCCATTCAAATTGAAGATGGAAATCCTTGCCTTGGTATTCTTGGAATAATTGTGTACTCAAAAGTACTTCTTCAATCCCAACAAACAAGCTTTGAATTCTTCTCCCTTCTTAAATTCTCCATCAAAGGTAGGTGACTTAGCCTTATTGAATTCTTCAATCAAAGAACTCTATGAGTGTCTCTTCTTTTTCCTTGGAATACTTGATACAATGTCACTGCTGGACAACTTCTCAGAAGAAACCTTCCTACTAGATGACTTCGTGGAAATACTTCCAGCAGATTTACTTTTCTTGACATCTCGATGCCTTTTCTTGGAAGAACTCTTTCCCACCTTGCTATGGTACAATCCATGTTTTTAGGCATCTAAAGGGGTTTTCAACCTCTCTGATTATCGAAACTATGGATCATTGGGGCCTTGCAGCATATGCTTTTGAATTTCATACAAGATCTATAGTAGTACTTCATTTAACTCTGCTTGTTCAACTTGAGTCCTAATGAGCCTCTCATTATCTGCCTTCATACTCCTGATAGTGGCTACCAAATTTGGAGGGGTTTCTATGTCCGTATGACGGCTAGATTCCTCATCTGTGATGTGTAATGTGTATTCCATGCTATGCTGCACCATTTAGTTCCAATGCCCTATGTGTTGAAATAGAAAAACATTGTTAGCCATTGCATAAATCAATATCATAACACACATTTCTTGGAAAAGTAAAAACTTTCTTAAACAATTTTAAGCGGCCTTGGTGACCCATTTAAGCCTATAGTTTGAAATCTGCTCTAATATCGCTCTATAACGCACCCAACCCCCTAACCCTCACTTAGGCTGGTGGGTTTTCAGAATTTCCTCTTATTTAACTTAGTTCTTTTCTGTCAATGAAACCCATAGATGGATTCCGCTTGTCGAGAGATTTCCAATGACTGTAACCATGTTCAAAATCGAGCTCTAGATCAAAAGTTATAGCTTCCCAAAGTTTTCAAGACTTCGTTTATAAAATCCACCTCATTTCCATGTGGCATCCACGTGGTTCCCTGTCACGTGTGCCATCCGATGTGGCATTGACATGTCACCTACCACTTGTCTCATCAGGGTTTGGCCTATCGGGCCCACCAGTTTCAATGGCTCTGATATCTTGGAGCTTTTCTTCATTATCGTCGGGGTTCTTCTCCCTCAGAGTTATAAATCACCTGAACTATCAAGCTTTGATGAGATACACTCTAATGGGTTTATTCCCCATATCCGACAGTTCTTGAACTCTAATGTCCAATGACTTCGATCATGTCCGTTCCTTTAACTTACACGACAATTAACGCCCATTCCTTTAATCTCTTCTTAGGAGAACATGTGGGACCTATGAAAAATCTATGACTGTCATTTCTTCTCGCTGGTCCTTTGATCTATGGATAGGATTCCACATGATACCTCTTGATAAGTCAATGGTCTACTGACCTTTTCGTCATCGATACCTCTGTAGAACACATCACTCAAATCACCAACCATTTATGCTCCGACGATGTTGTGACTGACATCGAAGATCCAAAACCCACCGAGGTCACCTCTGATAGATCGTCGGTCCTTACTCTTTCTCAAGTTTTTGGTCATTATCGAGTCCTCGTTCAACCCCAACATTTGAACATCCCTTTGGCTCCACTCTTCAACGAATGATTGAGATACACTCGCCATGCAAAATTGACGACTGAGAATTTAAGAATATGACTTAAAGGATCTCTCACTTAGTTGGGTATCCTCTCATCCAAAACAATTGTAAATTGACATGTGTTATCCTACAGGACACACTAAATTCCACGCTAACATCTGTATCACCCTAACCACCACATTGTTTCACCACATCATCATGATGTCATTCCCCCCCTTTTTTCACTCACTAAGTGAACTAGAGGGACCCCCGGCGAATCAATGACTATCGATGACTCTGGGAATTCTTCATCATCAGACTCCATGCAAGTTGTGACACTCAAGCAACCTATTGACGATGCCTTTAGATGAAGGGACAATATTAGCTCACCTTATCGGATCAACAACTAAGAGTTGTTCCAACTCAAAACATGGATATTTTTTAGGATGACAGTTTGATTTAAAGGATCTAACAGACTGATCTTCTAAGGTTCACTAGGTCTTCGAGAACTTTAAAACCACTCTAAGACCTATTAGCGATAAAAAAATGCACTAGCATTTTTTAAAGAATGATGCCTAATCTTGTAGGGAACATTTGACTAGCTTCCCGAGCTCCAAATTCAGATTTGAAAGAACCATTGGAAAGGTTAGGATTTTTAGATGTCGATCGACTATTCAAGCATGTAAAACAGACTCTCCATGACTGAGAAATTTGATTTTAAAAAAAACTGCGCTTTCACCAGCTAACTCGTCTTGAATTTTGCTAGTTAGCTGGTGAAAGCTCTGCTTTTCACCAGCTAAGGAGCGGATTTTTGGGTAAATTAGCTGGTGAAATCCTATCATGGCTAGAATAACCAAATTTTTTCCTAGATCGGGATTTTTTGAGTTTGAATGGTTTGAAACCACTTCAAATGGGCAGTTGTTGAATTATCAAGTTTGATTCAAAGGCTAGTTTTGAGGGATAAGGTCAAAAAGAGGTTTTTCAACTACATTTGGCATCTTTTTCAAAGGCAGAATATCAGGGGTTTGAAGACACATCATCCAATTTGAATTTTATCTTTGGAGGACCAAATCAAACAACCTTGGGAGGCTAAAACTGCACTTCATCAGAAATCTACTACTCTTAGAGATCATTAGA
>JASDQU010680495.1:1006-14028 GCA_032191745.1 Picea mariana
TTTAATTAATTAATTAAATATTAATAAAATGAAAGTCACTTTGGAGGGATAACTTTTTTTCCCCAATAGACTTCCGTCAGATGAATGGATATCCTCATGACATACCTGAGAAAGCAATTGAAAAACTACCAACTTTTCAGGGCAATAATTCAGTAACTGCTAAAAAACACATAAAATCCTTTCAACTGTGTATCGGGAAATAGTGCATGGGAAATGCAATATCACCACACTGATGTTAAGATGAGGCTTTTTGCCTTATCATTGGAAGATGATGCTTTTGATTGGTTTGCGGGGCAGGATGATTACAAGTTTAACACACTTAATGATCTAGTTAATGCTTTTCTTAAGAGGTGGGGTGATAAGAAAGAGCATCAACATTGGTTGGCAGAGCTTCATACAATTAAGAAAAAGGAGAATTAAGACCATGGAGGAGTTTAACAAGAAATTTGATGATCTCGTCAATAGTCTTCATACAGACATTAAACTTCCCGCTGCTTCAATTCTCATCTATTATATTGAAGCCTTTGGTGGTGAATTGAGATACCAACTTGGAGATAAAAGATCCAACAACTCTGAAGCTTGCACAAGAGGCTGCAATTAAGATTGATAGAAACATGCAAGCTTTAGGAAAGTCTAATCTGCATGGGTTTACTCGAGGAATTTCATCTACCTCTAAACAGCCAGATTTAAAGGATAAAATTGTTTCAACAGAAAAAGATTCTCTAGTAGACCTTTTAAAAGAGTTAACTGAGGTAATAAAAGCCATGAAGGCAAATCATGCATCCCAATTAAACACCATGCAAAACAGATTAATTGCTATGGAAAGATCACAATCCAACTGTTTCCACCCTAGGGGAAATGGAAGACAAGAATGGCAAAAAAGGGGACCTCCACATGATCATAGACCTCATAATCAGTTGGAAGCAAGAAACATGGTAAATCATGGGGCTCCCCCCTACTATAGAGTTTGTGAAGATTTCCATGAGGAATCAACTTGCCCGTTTTATTGTCAAATCAATGAGCAAGGACTTCCAGAGACGAACAATTATGTTATCCATTCAAGACGTTCAGACTATATCAACAATGTGGACAAACCTCACCCTATTTCAAAAGAGAAATGGAAATTGTTGATCACCTATTCAACTAGGGGGTCAACTCCATGTACCATGAAGATATGCATCATTAGATGCTACCAAGTGAGAGACTATTTGGTTCTACAAGGCGTTTTTGGCCTCCGACACATATTTTTGTAATTGAAATTTTCGCTCCCCTACGTGGGATAATAATGTAATAGGTCTGCATGGATCATAGTTAGGTCAATTACCTTAGGATTTCTTTATTAGGAGAGTTCCTTTCACTGAGTGTTTTTTTTCCTCAGGTTATTAATTTGGCCTAACCAGCCTTATTATTTTCCCTTGAGTTTTTCACTCCCACAAATAATTCCTCCAAAGTGGTGAAAGGCGTTCTAATTGTGTCATCCTCTGGTAGCTAGTGTTTATGAATGATGTAAATGACCATGTAAGACATCTCTAGAAGTTTCATGGAATTCCATCGAGTCTAGATAGGTTTTTTTTAATTAATTAAAATTGCCCAATTTTGGGTAATTTAATTAATTAATTTTAATTAAATTTTGATAAAAATTGTAAAAGCTAGGTCCTTGGAATTTTGATAGGGGTATTTGTGCTCAAAAGAAATGGAATGAGACCCTCTACACCCTTGGACCAAGTTTCAGCTCAGTTGGACAACTTTTGCTAGGTGTTTGTCCATAGGGAGTCCAAGTCAGTCAAAACAACAATTTTAATTGCTAAGCTTGACATGGTAAAAATGTCAATTTTTGTAATCTTGAGCAAATTGAGTAAAGTAAAGGTGGGAGATGATGAGAAAACACTTTCCTAACCTTTTCCAACCCTCACATCACCCCCTCACCTAGCCATTAAGCAAAAACGTCACTTTTCCTAGAGAGGTGTGCCCCCCTTCTAGAAAGTCTCCAAAAAGTAAAAAAATAATAAAAAAATTAATGGGAGACTTATTCTATCCCTTGGTGCACCTCCCTAGACCCTACAACTCATCATTTGACTTGTCAAAGCCTTGCCAACTCACTCCAACTCATTGCCACCTCATCTATCCATGGAAAAACCCTAGAGTTGCATCCCCCTTCTTGAGATTCTCACTTGGACTTGGGTTTTGACACTTGGCTATCATCCAAGAGGGGTAACTTTGCCTTCCCAAGTATAAATAAGAGCCCTCCGTCACTCATTTATCACCATCTCTTGAGCTATTGTTATGCTACCATTTTCTTCCCTCATCCCTCTCTCATTTTCCATTTTGTTTTCACTCATTCTTGCTCTATTTTGGAGGGGAGCTTGTAGCAATTAGTTGTTGCAACTTCCTCATTGGGTAATAAGAAAAGAGCTTTGGAGGACCTTGGTGTACATGACATTTTGTCTTGGTGCACATGCTTTGGAGGTGATCTTGTTCCATGTGTTCCTTTATTTGAGATCTAGAGTAGATATCTAAAACAAATTAGTTTTTTTGGATAGATCATGCAATAGTGTAGTTGTAGATCTACTTGATTAGGATAGTAAGTAGTGCAAATTAGTTTGTATTACTTGTTTATCTTATCAACTATTTTCTCTTATCTCACATTGGCTTCACAAGTTGCAGGTTGCTTCAAGGATTTGTAAGGTTGGCTTCAAGTTGGAAGCTCTCCTTCATAACCTAACTTAAACTCCTCTCTTTCTTGGTTCTTATATTTCTGCTCATACATATTCAGACATTGGTTTGCTAACACTCTTAGATAGGTCAATATATCATTTTATATTCAGAAATTTTTATGCAGAAAATTTCTGTTGAAAAACAAACTTTTTCTTGACTTTTATGTGTGTTTTGCAGCATTTCCAGCAAGCAATAACTTGTTGTTTTTTGGAGGTTCTCGCCATATCTAGGAGAAATGCTGCCCATTTTCAGCCACAAAACACACAAAGGACCCCTCCTTTGATTGGGTAACAATATCCAACCTTTTCTCTATCTTTTCTAAGCATTGTAGCAAGTCCAAAGGGGTCCCCAATTGGCTTGCTTTCTCTTTTAATTTTCAGCAAGTTTTTTCATTATTTTCCCCACTTGTCATTAGGACAAGGTTGTGTGGCTAGGTTGCTTTAGTTTATTTTTTTTATTCTTCCAACCCCTTTTGGCACAAAATAGAAAGACTTGCTTCCACCTTGTGCCATTGTGAGTGGTTTGTGTCTTAGTTTTTCCTTTCAAGTTTTTCTTTCCTTTTTTTAGTTGCCTACACCTTGGATGTGAAGTTGGCATAGCCAACCCTCAAAATCGTAAGGCTAGCTTAGTTATCTATTTCTAATGTGTTGTGCTAAATGGATTAAAATCATCTAAAAGTATATCTCACACCACTAAAGCTAGTTTAAGCCCATGGAGGCATAAGATCTATCTCATGCTTTAAGTTTCCTTTCATTTTGCAAGTTCTATTTCTCAAGCATTTATCTTTTGGCAAATATCATGGACATGTTATAATGGTTTAAGGCAACATAATTATTTTCATTGCAAGCTATTGTTAAGTTTCTTTCCATTCTTTTCAAGTGACAATCTTATTGTTTAGAGCTTCATTCCTTGCAAGTTTAATATTTCGGTTTTGACATTATCTCACACTTTTTGGGCAAACAAATCTCATTTTTACACACCTATACATTAAAATTAACTTAGTCCATAGGCCTAATAATCAACTAGACTTAATAGGGCACCCCTACTGACCCAACTTTGCCATTTAAATGAGGACTAGAGGAAGCAACGAAAGGTGATAGGCTGGGGACGGTCTCGTGGCGCTCAACGTCGTTTTCGGGAGTACTCTTTTCCCTTGGATTAACCTGTGGAGCTAGGGTAGACCTTATTGCCATACTTCTTGAGCACCCAACAATTACTTGGTACAAGTAGGGGGAGTATTGGGTTGACACTTAGCTAGGAGTCACTCTTAACTTAACAACTTAATCAACTCCTTTATCCACTATACAACTTTGGGCATCAACTTGGTATATCTTTTGTGGTTCACACTTAACTAATCTTGCAAGCAACATTCATTTCACACTTACATTTCATGCAAGTTTAATTTATGTGTTGTGGATCAGTATCTAAGTAGTCATAGTTGTGATTTTGGACACTTTCCCTTCAAGCATTTCCTTTTTAAGTTAATTGGTGTTTATATCTTTGGTTTGGTCCCTCAAGAGGTTGTGCATTCTTTGGAGGACTTTCTTGTTGGATCTTGTGTAATCTTGCTTGCCATTGAAGGCAGTCACAATAGAATCATGCATCCCTTTGGGAGACATTCTATTGTTGAGCATGCTAGGCTTGGTGTCTTGGTGAATGTTTCCTTTTGAGTATCTTTGATTTCCTCCACATACAAACAAATTTAGTTAGTACCTTGTAAATCATTGTATCTTGCTTTGTATCTTTTCGTATCTTCTATTCATCTTGTATCTAGTTGTAAATCTTTGTATTTAATCTTATTGTAAAGTGGCTTATTTATTTGTAACATTGTGTAATCATTGTAATCTAAACCCCTCAAACTTTAGTTGAATCCTTGCCCAATTTTAGGCACTAGTCTTAGTTGTCCTAGGAAAAGGCTTTGCTTGTCATATTGAATTGTTGCACATTGCATTGTTGCCTTCACATCATAGGCTGGATTTTCCCCAATCCTTCTAACTAATTAAAACCAACTCCTAGATCTTAACGTTAATCTCATCTAGAAACTAGGGTCTACCCCCCTTGGCTTCCCTAGGAGTAAGCCTAGACGGAAGAGGTTCAAGTCAAAGTGACAGCGTGGGCTTTGAACCTAGGCATTGTGCCTCCAAGGGCACACTAAGTGAGCAGGACTTAGCTCACGTTTGCAAGTGTATATAAGGACGACAACAGAAACAATTTAAGGAAACTCACAATGTTACCAAGCTATATGGTGAGAAACCTACTCTTGAACAAATCTTGGAAATGGCTAAGTTTAAAGGAGTAATTTATCAGAGGAAAGGGAATGATCATGTAGTTAAGAGTTATAAGAATATTACCAAGACAAATACTCCTCCAACTACAGATTTAGATGTTGACCTGGGTAGTTGGATAAAGCATGCAAAAGTCTTAGTTCTTGTGTCAGAACTTATAAAAATTCCCTCACAAAAGGATAGACTGCTAAAATTTATTGAGGATCCCACCGGAAGGAACTTGGAGAAGTTCAAGGAGAAGATTATAAATAATCCCAGAGAGTGTAAAGAGGATGTACCAGTCATATTGCATAGTATGGATTGGACTGGGGAAGATCATCCTCCTTTCTTTGTTTCCTTGATGGTAAATAATCTGTTGTTACACAATTGTATGTTTGACTCTGGGGCTTCTTCTAACATCATCACCAAGAAGGTTATGCAACAATTGAACTTAAATGTAACTCGACCCTATCATAATGTTTGTGCCCTGGACTCAAGGGAGATTGATACTGTTGGCATCATTTTAAATCTGCATGTCAAATTAGCAGCCCATCGGGACATCACAATTGTTATGGATGTGTTAGTTATTGATGTGCCAGATGCATGGAGAATGCTTATGTCTAGGAAGTGGGCTGCTACACAGGGAGGTCACATTCAAATGTGTAATGTCCCCACTCTGGGACATCATCACAATGCAAAGGTTTATGATGACCAGAGAAGCCAGATGGGTGTTATAGCGAGTACAGGGGTTATTGAGAGGCATTGTGAGGTCCAGCTTGAATTTCTCATCATATCTCATCATTATGAGTCATTCTGCAGAGGTTGGCTTTGGTTCCATTGCATTCCGATGATTTCCATGATTTTGACTATTTTGAGCTATAAGTCAATTAAATTCACTGAAGAGGTCATTTTGGGCACATTACTTGGAGGAACCTCTCAATGTAATAGCTCATTGGAATTGAGAGGAGCAACACTACAGGATGGGATGGCTAGAAGTGAATTTCAGTGGCCACGGAAGCCACAAGGAGAGATAAGATGCTTTTCAGAGGTAAAAAGGTTAATTAATTAATTAAAGTGATTTAATTAATTAATTAAGTATTAATAAAATGAAAGTCACTTTGGAGGGACAAGAGGAGCCAAAAAGTATAAAGGGAAGGCAAGGGCCTCTACTCAGGCATTCATGTATGTCTATCTTTTGGATTTCTGGCTTCTAGCTAGAGGGTCCATCTCTTGGGGGTTTTGACTTAACAAACCCTAGAGGACGATTCGGTGGTGAAAGATTCCACCTAGCTTGTCCCAAGCTTGGTCTCGGAGATGCAATATGCTCCCACACCATTCTAGTTCCAGATCTACTAAGTTGCAGGAGGATTCCACATTAGTTACTTGTGCAAATAGAGAGAGGGTGCACCAGTTGGGGGTTGCCTGCAAGGGAGATGCACCATTCTTGAGGGAAGGTTCGTTGTAGGAGTTTGAGAGGGCTCTTGGACATTTGAACATTTGGGTTTTACTTGGGAGCCTTAGCCATGATTTCTAGTGCCTCTTGAGAGAGCTTTATGGTTCAGATTATTTCCTAGAGCAGTGGGACGAATTGGAGAGGAGGGCATTTTTGAGATTCATATGTATTTATTTTGGAGTAGTTGTCCATAGCATTTCGGCCTGAGACTTCAGGAGGGGGATCCTATCACCTCGATCTATCATTTGGCCGAGTTTGGGCTCATTTGGAGGCCTCCTTCATCAGGGCCGAAATTGTAGGGTTTGGCAATGCAACTCAATTGGAGGATTTAACATTTGGAGGAGTTTCCCTTGGTATTTCGGTTTGAGATTTTAGGAGAGGTTTCCACTCATCCCGATCTACAGTTCGACATCTTCAGCGTAGCATTTGGAGGTCTTTGACAGTAGGGCTGAAATTGTAGGGCTGAAATTGTAGGGGTTGACAGTTCCAGCAGGACGTGGCATCTTCCAGTGGTGGTTTGGCACTTCATATGGCCCAGATCTACCTTGGCATTGGTCTTCATCTCTTATCCAGGCTTTGGAGGCTTATAGTATCTTCCTGGAGCATTTTGTAGCGACTCTATTGTCTATCTTCTTAGCCATCTGTTGAGCATTCCAGATCGGCATCTTCATTGTAGCGGGTTTCTCTATTTCATGAATAAAAGTAGATTTGAGATGTTTTGGCTTGTCTATCATATTGCATATGGTTGAGGTATGTTCCATGGTTATATCTTCTTGTTTATTGCTGCAATACACATATATAACACATCAGTAAACCCTAAGGCCGAAATCAAGAGGCCATCCTGCAAGTAAACACATCTAAATAAGTAGATCAACAAAGTGTTTGACGAAATACCTCACTCAACAAAAGTTTTTAAAGACACCCAAAACCATGATGATCCTAGCATAATGGCTTGGGATCATTACAGTGGTATTAGAGCTTAGATTCCTGCTAGCCAGTGGGAATTAGCACATACATACAAAGCCATAAGGAGAGATGGATAGGATATGCCTTGAGATATCATGTTTGGAGATAATGTATCACGGCCTTAGTGAGGAAACTAAGGCTATAATAACCTTTCCTCAGTACGTAGCCTTCAAGAAGCCCAGTTGGAGTGAAGAGGATATTTTACATGGCATCATTTTAGTGGATAAAAAGAGAAAAGAAGCAGCTAGATTGTGGGAAGAACAGAGAAACCCCACGCCCATTAGGAGCACACAACCTTGCTGCGTTTGCAAGGGGTTGTGGGAACCAGATCATAGGTGCAGGGGTAAGGTTCAGAAGCACACTATTGAGGCACACTATGACAGTGATGATGAGATATGTGAGGATGGAGCGATAGATGCTGATTTGGGGCAGTATGATCATGATAGTGACTCTTGCCCAAGGGAAGGGCTGGACCCTCCCTTAATTTTCTGTGGCAAGGAATAAGGTTGTCGCAGCCTAGAGAGAAAGGACTGAACCCTAAAAACAAATTTCTGAAGCTAATCGAGTCTCTACAGAAAACTGCAGCCCAGAAATCTGTGGTGAAGGAAAGGGCCGGAATTATGGACAGCGAAGGGGCATCCACTTATCCCTTGGTGGCTTGGCCTGCTAGAAAAGAAGAGAACAGCCACAGCCTAGGAGAGGCTCGGCATGCTAGCCTCAAGTCTTTTTGGGGCAGCCTCTAAGATCTGTCGTGACCACAAAAATTAAACCTTAAAATTACAGACCTGTGGCAGCGTATAACTGAAGCAGTATCCGTATTTTTTGAGATGAAGTTTAAGGTTGCTACAGTCAGAAGAACCCCCATGACAGGCCTCCTAAATCATGACCGCAGACTCAAAACAACTTTCAGACAAGTTTTAAATCAAAAGCAATATCTCTCTGTGTGAATTCTCAGGAAAACAAAAGGGATATAAATGTTTTGGTGGGGGAGTCTAAGACCTCATTTACTAGTATGCTAAATTTAGCCTACAGAGCAAATGTTGAAGGCACGATGGCATCTTCAGCTATGTAACATGATGACAGTAAATTACCTGGTTGTGCACCAGTACTTGTTAAAGAAGATGAGGGTCCTCAGACAACACATAAATGCTCAACTCCTATGGGTTCTCCTAAGAAAGATGCAATTTCAGATATGAACATGCCTTGTAAGAATTGAAGAGAACTATTTGTGTAAAGAATCCGAAGTTATGTGGCGGGCAACGACTATGGTTGTCAGTGAAGATTTTCCTGATGAATACTTGTCTCATGAATCAAGCAATGGCAACTTGTTTCTTCATTTGGAAGCAAAATTTGAAGAGCATTTTTCAAAGCTTGTTTCTTCATAACACTTTTGTAACAAGCCTCAACATATCAACAAAGATTGACAACGGTTAGCTCAAAGAAGCACAAAATCAAGACAAGAAAGTCTAATGAGGGAGAGTGTTGCTACAGCAAGGCTCTTTCATCAAACTCTAAAAGAAAAACGACCCTAGGTGTAGATGACCTAGGCCTGGGACGTCTTCTTCCTCTTGAGTTCTAGATGGTACGGCTAGCAAAAGGGAAGAAGAAAAAGGAGTGTAGCTACGGCTAGGCTCTCTTTTTCTTCTTCAATGGCTGAAAATTTCCCTTAATGGGGACATGAGACAAGGACCTACTTGTGTGCTTGTCACCTAGGGTTTTGATTCAGCAAAATTCATAAACATATGCAAGAAATTAGACTAAAACCATTCATTCAAGAAGTTTTGTAGAAAAATACGTACAATTCATCAAGAAATAACCATGCAAACCCTAGTTGTAACACCTTCCTTCAAGAGAAACACCATAAAATGCCAAAAATGTCTTCCTTCAACAAGTGTGCCTCACTAAATCAGCCAAATACCCAAGAAAGGGTGCAAATTTCAGACCTCACCAAGTGGTGAGTCAGTTGTGATGATAAAATGAGAGTGAAAATCCCTCATTTATACAAAACCTTGACCTAATTTTACATTTTAGGTCGAGTAAAAAGACGACAAAGCCAAAATATCAAATCATATTGTTTTTACATTAAATTGTCAAATTAAATCCTAAATCAAGCTGAAAAGAGAGTAAAAGCCCCTCCAAGGGAGACGTTAGCCCATTTTTGGGAAGATGGGGCATCTTGGACCAAAACGTTAACCATCCTTGGGCTTCTCCAACCTGCCACATGTGCCACTGCTGCCTAGTCTGCCCCCCAAAATGTCCATGATGTTGGGTGATGTCATGGTCAAGATGGTGATGTCCTAGGCCTCCCAAGGCCAACGTTCCACTGAGAAAGGGTCATCCCCCCTAGGTCAAGCTCTGTCGGGGTGCCTCTGGTGGAACGTCCTCTTCTCCTCTAGTGAAAAGCTCTGGATCCATCTCTATCCTGTATCTGCCCCCTAATGGGGTCTCAGCATCCACTTGATGGGCTCTTCAGCCCCATGGAGGTCCGAACTGATCATCTCCCCATGCGTACTGGTCCAAGATGGTACTTGTCTGTCGGGTATGGCCCTTCACATCAAAAGCTACGCCCTCCATGGGCTCATCAGTCATAGGGATCATAGCAATGTCAATCACATTTCATTATCAATATTAATAAACACATGCATAAAACCCCTAATAGATCAGTCAATAGCTCAAAGACGTTACACAAACCTACTATACAAGTCTGGGAAAAGGGCAAGGCATCCTATTGGGCTAGTGTCCACTGAATAAGGGAAGCTCCCGAAGGAGACCCCTTCCAAACCATGTAAGTGGATGAAGTGGTCAAGGGATGTCCAAGCAGGTGGGTGTGATGAAGGCCAAGGATGCAAGAAGTTACCTGTGGGTGCCTTTGTAGACGGCGAGTTGTACCTGTCATGGATGCAATTCTTTCCAAGCCCATTCATGCCTTTTATTCTTTTTTGTTATTTCATTTTTTATTGCTCTTTCTTACTTTTTTGCTCAAGAGATAATCAGGGGACACTGCCCTGGCATGGTGACTAGTGGTGGCAGCGTTACCCACAAGTACTTTCACAGAAATGAGAAGGTTGGCTTGTGATGAGACCCCCTTTCATTTGGTCATGCAACCAAGGGTCACTGCCCTGGCGTGGTAACCAGCTGATGGCAATGTCATACTGCTAGCTACCCATGGACCTAATATGCTGGCTCGTGATGAGACCCCCTATCCTCTGGTTAGGTCTTGTTTTATTATTTTTTTAGGGTCCCTCTTGTTTCTTGTGGAGAAGCCTTTTATTGCTTTCTCGGGGATCCCTGGGTGAAGCATCTTGAGGTTTTATTCTTAGGCTTTATCTTTTACTAGCTTGCTTTTACCTTCTGGGCATTTAGCTCCTTCTTCCCACTAGATAAGGTGCAATCCTAAGAGAGGTCAACCCAGTGCCCGGACAACTGGAATGGGATAGGTGAGCAGGGAAACAAGATGGAAAAGTGAAAGTGTGAGGGGAGCGGACGATGGCTTCTCAGAGACAACCCCAGTGGCTAACCAAACCCAACAGACACAGGCTTACTAAGACACCCTGTTAATCCCCAAAGCATGGTCAAGTGGGCAAGTGTAAGATCCAAGCAGTTGTTAGAAATAAAAGGAATCAGATGCATACAATCAATGGTTTTGATGATCAAAGTGACACATACCATGATACCCGAACTAATTACCTCATGAAGCAAGAACCCTCTCTAACACAAGACCAAGCCGATGGTGGTGGAGGTTGTTGCTGCTGCTGACGGGATAAAAATGTTGGAAGAGAGAAAAGGTGGGCCCTCCAGGGCCATGCTGAAGTCAATCCTGCTCTCGGTACTCCATGTCTAGGACCTGTGGGCCTCGAGACATGATCTCCTAGTTATCCCTGAAAGTGGGGGATAACAGTGAACACTCTCAAGTATGCACTTGTATATATATTATTTGCATCATTGTCATAAGAATACTTGCAGGAGGAAGGAACCCTTGGTGCAATCATGGATCCAGAGGGATCTCAGTATATACAGAAGAACAAGACACTAGAAGTGAAGAATCGAGGTTTGATTGTTCTAATTATCATGCTACATTACAAGTAGGTATTGTAGTTGTAACAACAATCCTTAAATTGTTTTGATTCTAGAGATGTACACATGAGTGTCCTCTAGGAGATATTCTTATCTTGTTTCCTTTCGTTTGTTTCCTTGTTCCAGGCATATTAACAACAAAGGAAGATGTTTTTCCTTTAAGACTTCAGAGGGAGTCACTTGACTCAGAGGGAGTCAAAACTATTTGAGAAGAAGGAAAAGACAAATACCTTCTCCACTTCAATAGTTCAGAGGGAGACAACCATTGATACAGTTGATCCAGTTGATATTTCCAGGGACTTTACAGTAGGCCATAAAAGGCATGTATGGGCTTGACAAACTCTGCAAGAGGGAGAATGACATGCAGCTGATGGAAGCGTCGAGAAATACAAAAACGAGACTTGTAGTCAGAGGATTCTCACAAGCAAAGGCAGTGAACTATGATGAGACATATTGATCCAGTAATCCGATACACTTCCATCTGTACTACCATCCATGAGTTGGAAACTACATCAGATGGATGGATTCTTGATGAGTTTGGGTTCCAACAAAAGTATTACTGATCCAAACCTATACTATTACATTATTGGTGATGAGAGCCTGATTTTGATGACTTATTCAGGAAGTTGTGTTGTTGGATACAATCAAGCCTCAAATTCTGATTTCGAGATGAAGGATCTAGGTATGATGCACTACTTCTATATGTGGGTATATATGTTCTAGGGCGCATATTTAGAGATTGGATTTTGCAGCTTGGGAATGGCGGAGGTAATAATAAGGCCCGTTATCGCTCAATTTGTAGTTTAGGTCATAGGCTAAAGGATAGACATCAAACTGGCGTAACAGGAACCTTCCCCACTCAATGTCACCTCGATGGGGAGGTTCTTTCTATTTAGAGAGGTTAGCCCAGGGGAGAGGTCCTCAGAAACCTAGGGTTTGAAGAGGTAGAAGGTATAAGGTCAAGTTTTAGAATTCACTCCTCACAGGTTACCACCAATGTCAGATAGTCCAGCTAATCAGCCAATAAATGAAGTGTATGCCCTATTGAAAACACCTGCCCGGAACAAGACAACAACAACACAATATATATGCAGGCTATAGCTCAGAGGGTTAGTACTTCAATGACTATCTGCTATTATTCAATAAGCAATGTAAAGTAATAGATACAAGATGAAGTCAACGTTTTGTCAATTAATCATGAAAGAGAATCAATTCATCAATATCTATCAAGACGACTAAGCCTACAATGTGTCCAATCAACAATTTTCTCAATAAATGCTTAAAATCATCATTTAATTGCTTATATCCAACTTTTGCTACGTCAAGATGAAATATCCAATTGTGACGTCAGCCCTAATTAGGTTAGTTTGTTAGCTAGGGTTTCAAGTTTTAAGTTTTGAAAGTAGTTTTTGTACACTATAACTTCAACGTTGGAGGTCAAATATCAGTGCCTTAGGGTATATGGAGTCAAATAAGAAAAAGGGCACAAGATTTTGAAAGGATGATGATTTAAAGACTAGAAGGTAGGGTTCTATGGTGCTGCAAAGGCA
>JASDQU010680495.1:45059-56241 GCA_032191745.1 Picea mariana
GATGGATGCAAATAACAGAATAAGTTGGAGAGAGATACATGGGCCCGAGAGTTAAGAGAATAAGCTGGAGATATATACATGGTCACGAGGGTTAAACAATAACCATTTTAATGTATTAATATTTAAATAAAAATATTAGATATATTTTCAAATAAAAAAAACGAAGTGAGTGAAATTTTTATAGCAATTAGGAAAACAATTTTAACCTTTAGAAAATGAGAAGTGTGAAAATGTGAAGTGTAATTGAAAAGATTCTAAAAATGTACAGAAAATGTGAAATGTAATTGAAGAAAATCTAATAATGTTGATGGTGCTAATTTCATAGAGAAAAAAAGTGCACTATTAAAAATGGGGTACCTATAAGAAAACATTCAATACATATACACTACAAACAAAATACTAGCACTATATTCTCAAAGGAAAGGTAAGGTGTCATGTCAAACAAGAAACTTCACTTTCACAATTGTTGCAAGTGTAGTTTTTTGAATGCTATGGAGGAGCTGGGAGAGGAGGGTCACGGTCATTTTTATTAATGTGCAGACATACAATATTTTTACAATGTCGGGGGGGGGAGTTGTATGGCCCCATGTATTGTTGTATAGTGCATGGATTTGGTTGTTGGCAGGGTATGAGTGGAATGGGCAAGGGTTTATATTTTTTTTTGCAAATACATGTATAGATTTAAGAGGTAAGGGTGCTTCATATTTTACAAGTATCACTGATTTGGTGGCAAAGGATGTGGTGAAATTAAGACTAGTGGTTTTTTCAACTAAAGTTTGTGCTTTTTAGTTCACTAAAAACTTTAGGATTAAGGGCTCTAAAGTGAAACATTTTAAAGAGAAGATCTAGAGTTTTATGGAGGACAGGGACAACGTTTACAAGTGACATGATAAATATATTGAAAGTTTCATGCCAAAATATATTTCATTGAGTAGTTTTAATGATTATGGTTCAGTGAAACTTGTGGTGCAATCTTTAAATGCAAAATAATCTAAGATCTTGAACCTTGGAGCCTCAAAAGTTCCAAAAAAGTGGCCTCCTCTTCCATATTAAATAAAATTAGTCACTAGAGAGGATGAGATAGTGATGATCCTATGATTTCGAGGAATCATAGATGATTGTTGAGTTGGGAGTGCCTCCCCTAGAGTTTGGTTTGTCCCATCAATTCGTTCCCCTATTTTGGCCATTGAGGATAGAGACGAAGTGAAAGATGCCTCTCTAGATAATTTCAAGGAACCTAGAGTGGATATATAGGGAGAGGGAGTTGAGGTTCCCCTTCATTCTTCATATTCTACGATTCCTAATCCATCGTTGGACTTAAATGACTTTAATTTTTCTTGATAGATAATAAAGAATATATTGAAGGGATTATGCATCTAGAGACTAGCGGGGTGATTTTGTTTTTTCTTCACAACATGCATAATGAAGAAACTCTTGACTAGTGGTGTTCGTTAAACTCGAAGGCTAAAGATATTTCCTTGAATTCCTACTATGGGTTAAGATCAAGGTATGTTTGTCTTTTATTTAATTGTGATGTTGTAGCTCACCATATATTACAGTTTGGTACTTGGAGTATTGCTAGCAGTATTTCTTATGTGTAGTAATGCTGAGAAGATTTCGATCTCGATGATCATGACTAGGCCCATTACCCACTCTCGCTAGATTTTCCTGCCCATCCAGCCAATTTAATTTGTTTGTTGACTTGTTTTCCAATCAATTTAGTCAATTTGTTATTCCAAATGGTTGTCGAAACTATCTCAAGGAAAATCGTCGAGAATGTGTGGTGGTGGACCTCAAGCCTAATATCCCTCTTTTTATCTCTATATGCACAGTTGATGGTGTTCATAAGTAGAATGTTCACTACCTAAATCTTCTAAATGCTTGTTTTTCATTTCAAGCTGAGGTTCCCCTGATTAGAGATTTTCCTCTTTGAAAGTCACACCCATGTGAAGGGGAAAGGGAGGGTAGTGGTTCAACCCCCTCTCCTCTCAGTGGTCCAAGAAGTGGTGGAATCTTTTTACCTCTGATTGAGGGCTTAGGGAAGGCAATGTTTCCAAAAATAGAGATCCTTGAATTAGTGGTGCTAGTGTTGGTGCATTTGGATCCAATGCCACTAGTTTTGGTGCAAGGAATGGTTTATGTTTTATTTCTATAGGTTGAGGTGGCTCGAGTGTTGGTGGTTCAAGTTCAAATATCTTAGGCTCTATAAGTTCTTTCTCAAGGGTTTTTTTCTTAAAGCTTTTTGTTCATAGTGGCACTGGGTAGATCCCAAGAGGACTTTCAAAACAACTTTGGGGTAGTACATCTACCTTGGTGGGGGGTTTTTCGAGGCTACCTAAGAACCCTAGGTTAGTGATCACATATGGATCTGCTTCTTTTGAGTTTATTCACATGGATATTAATTCTACTTGGGAGGTCAAAATGAACAATTGGTAGGTGGACTCCTCTGTTGTTTAGGTGGATCGACCTACTAGGTATTTTATCCACCAAAAATAAGAAATGTCTTACAAGGATGTGTTGGTCCATTCATATGGATTGCATGGAGTTGAGACATAAAACCTTTTTAGTAAAGTTTGTTGGATGGTGCTTCCCAGTGGAAATTTTTTTTGTGCATGGTGTGTTGCAGCGTATCGAACTTAATGTTGTGTTTCTTCAAGAAGTTAGGTACGTTGGTTTTCATCTTCATAACAGAATGACCTATTTTTCAAATGGTCCATTTTGGAATTCATATCATTGTTAAGGGAGTGGAGGTGCAATTATTTCTCTCTTCTTCTTTGCAAAGTTTTGTAGTTGTCACCCTTTTGGTTGAACATTGGGTGGTGAATTTTGGTGTAGTTTATACTCATAATATTGGAGCTATGCAATATTTGGGATTGGATGGCTTTGTATCTTCTTTTTTTTGAGTGGATTACTAGAGGGGATTTCAATATGGTTGAGGGGAAGGGGATATATGTGTTGGTGTAGGGTATGTGGTCTTTAGATAAGCATGCTTAGTTCCATTGTGACGATACTCTTTATATGGAAGTAAAATGGGATGGATTATGGTGGTTGGTATACTTGGTATAACTATCAATAGGGAAAGCATAAAGTGTATGCTTGGAAAGGATAAAGTGTATGCTTGACTAGATCAATTATACGAGCTATGGGAGGATTTGAATTTCTCTAGTCGACTTTGTCTGGTTGATGTGCTTTTATATGTGACCAATCTAAATCATTTGTCGATCTAGAATATAATTTCCTTGGGACAATCTATTTATTTCCCTCTTCTTTGTTGTTCGAGTTGAATTTCTCGAATTTAGAGTTGAAGGACTTTTGGGCTCTTGTTAAGATAGTATGAAACATTTCCCCTCATCTATTTGCGGATCAAGTGTGGATTATTTGGTCGGAGGATAGAATATTTCATACTCTTAAGTTCATCAGAGATTGGGGTGGCATGATATATAGGAAAGGGAACAAGGATTTGTGCTTCGCTTGTCATTGTTTAGAGGATGTTCAAACCTTGCTTGAAGAAGATCTCCACAATGTGACTCTTTAGGAGGAGACTGCAAAATTGGAGATGGTGGTTCAACAAGCTGAGGATTATTTATCAAAGGGTGCTTGGTTCCACTCCCATGTTTAGTGAATTCAACAAGGGGATGATGGTTCCAAGTTCTATTTTAACTTTCTCAAGATCAATTTTGTAGTAGAAAGGGTGCTTGGGTTGCATCAAGTTGATAGAACTCATGTCTAGGATCCTTATGTTTATCTCCAATTCTCAAAATATTTTCTCTTGTTATCTTTTTTCATGGATGGGGTGGTGGTTTCTAGATATTTTTGTCATTTTGAGGTCCCTCGTAAGGTATAGGTTAGAAAGAGAATTTTCCAAGTAAGAGTTTTTTTGTTGCATTTCCTTCTATGAAGAATGGTAAATATTCTAGTATCGATGGGTTTCCTTGTGAGTTCTACAAAGTCTTATAGGATACTATTTGTAATTAATTTTGTTCTTTGGCCTCCAAAGTCTTTCCTACCAATATTCTTTATGACTTTCCCAGCTACGGGATGATCAATAGATTATTACAAATAATGTATCTAGCGAATCCATTGGTGGTTAGTGGCCTATCACTTTGCTCACAAATTCTTAGAAAACTATGCCAAAGGATTTAACATTGCAATTGTGCTCAGTGGAAATGTATGTGGTTCAAAAGGAGTAAACATGACACGTTTAAGGGAGATTCATTATTGATACTGTGGTTTCTATATGGGAGGCTATGGATTGGGTATAGGAAACTAGGAAACAAACTCGGATCTTAAACATAGATTTTGGAAAAGCTTATGATCAGTTTGATTTTCCTTTTACTTTTAAGATGTTTCTTTTTTGGGGGTTTAGCCCTGAGTGTATTGCCCTAGTGAATACTCTATTCATCAATGCTTCAACTTTTGTTTCAGTCAATAGGGCCTTGTCTCCTTGAAGTAATTTGCATTGTTCAATTCACCATGGATGTCTTTTGGCCCCTTATTTTTATGTATTGACTTCATATGGTCTGCGCTATTTGTTGGAGGTTTCCCATATTTCTGGTAAAAATCATGGTATTCTTGTCCACAATGGTTACGAGATGGTGAAAAAAAAATTACAAATGACTATTTTTTCCTAGATAGAGTGGATAAGAGGTCTACAGATGGGCCCTTGCTTATCTAGACACATTTTTCTCTTCCTTAGGTGGCAAAGTCAATGCTCATAAAACTGTTATTTTCTTGTTAGGTTTGGATACCCCCTAGGTTCGATCCCTTCTTCCTAGTCTTATATTAAACCTGGGGTTACTACATGATATTTGGGGATTCCATTTTGAGTTGGGTTTTCACTAGTCGCCATGTGGGATTAGTGTTTTGCAAAATTTGCAAACTAAGCTTCATATCTAACATCATAAGGGCCTTTCATTTGTAGGTAAGTTATTTTTGTGGGCCATACTCTTCAAGCATATCATGTTTATTGTGTGTATTATTGGTTTCTTAACAGGGATAATTTTTTATCACTAAAGTAGAATTTGAGAGCTTATCTATGGTACAAATATGGTGGAGATTGAAGGTTACCCTTGGTGCCATGGGATGCCCATGCCAACCCAAGGACAAAGTCGGTCTTGGATTGATTGATCTTGCCACTAAAGGGGGGTATTCTAGCTTCCAGGTGGGTGGTGTGTTGTCTTGAGGGTTCATCTCCTTGGAAGATATTATTTCAGCATCAATTTCATTCAATGCAACATTCAAGTGAAGTTGGAAGGACTTTCAAACAATGCAATATCATCTTGTCTCCTCATCTCTTATAAGTCTTTAACTCCGGGTATTTCAAATCATTTAGCCTACTTGGAAGAGATTTTTTGGTTTGGTTCGTTGGTAGTTGGAGGGTATCAAGGTTGGTTGGGACTTATGTTACCATCAAATCTAGAATTGGAGGGTTCATAAATTATGTGTGATGGGTTTTCCTTTATTTTTGTCTCGTTTCCCTAGACTGATTTGTGATTCGGTCTCTGATTCTCGAAAAGAGTGGTATGTTCTTGTTGAATAGTATGGTCTCTTGCTTATGATCATCCTTTGATTATGGAGCTATGAGGACTTAGCCCCAAGGTTGAGTTGTATAAATTGAACATTGGAGTGCTTAAGCCCTTTTAGGGAGACTAGAAATAGTGTGTTTTCCATCTCCTCCAACAATATGACTCTGGTGGCCTATATTCCATACTTCATTAGAGGAATCCACTATCCCTAGTCCTAAATTTCCATTGGATATATAGCCCATATGGATTCATCAATTACAGTGTATGGTTGTGTATTAGCTTTCTCATAAGTTGATATTTTTCGAATGGTTGGTGACTTATCAAGGGGTTCCATCCATGGCTAGGTTGGTCAAGAGGATTTCTAATGTCCTCTGTCATGGTTTCCAATGATATAAGATAATGAAGCACATATTTTTGGAGTGTCAATATGCTAAGCAGTGTTGGAGGCTTATTAAGGATCAATGTTCAAGGGTGCTTAAAGGAAACATTTGTTGGAAGTCTGTGTTATTTGGTGACTGGTGCACT
The DNA here is from genome assembly GCA_032191745.1 of Picea mariana. Taxonomy (NCBI): domain Eukaryota; kingdom Viridiplantae; phylum Streptophyta; class Pinopsida; order Pinales; family Pinaceae; genus Picea; species Picea mariana. The sequence goes on from JASDQU010680495.1 coordinate 51,110, forward strand.
CACTGAAATTGAAAGGGTTTACCCTTGTTTGAGGATCACAACTTTATTTATTTTATGGAAGATTAGGTGTAAGAAAATTTTTGCTCATGATTGTAGCTAAATACCTTCCTTTTGTTCTATGTGGCGGGATGAAGTTTTCCATTAGTTTCTTCCCAAAGGAGCTCTATTGATAAAAGATGTATGCTCCTTGGACCCAACTAAGTACTATGACTTTCTTTGAATGTTTGTTTCTTTGAGGAAGAGGATATGATCTCATCTATATATATAACCAGCGAGCTTTACTATCAAAAGTGGTATTAGAGAATCATAACTTGATCACATTTGTGCATCATGAATTCTACTCCTTAGATTGACTCAATAAGAATAAAAACTAAGAGCTCTATGAAATTTTTTGAGAAGTGATGAATAAGCATATTTGTTTATTCTTTATACCTCCCTACCTCCATTAGGTTGAATGTCATATTCTTAGTCATTAACCTTTTCTAAACTCTTTTTTTATAACATGGATAACCGAAATCAAGTTGGAAAAAACATCATCTCTCTTGGATATTATCTTCAGCTTTCTAGATTTTTCCTTCTTCCATAACTTAGAAAAATTAAATTAACCTGATAAACATCTAATATTGTCTAAGTTAAGAAAAGATAAAAATTTTGTAAATCTCATCAAAATTATTGTTATAATTCCATCCCATAGTAGTTATTTTATAACATAACTATAATTCCATCAGGTTGAATGTCATATTCTTAGTCATTAACTTTGTCTAAGCTCTTTTTTTATAACATGGATAACCGAGATCAAGTTGGAAAAAACATCATCTCTCTTGGATATTATCTTCAGCTTTCTAGATTTTTCCTTTTCCATAACTTAGAAAAATTGAATTGCCCTAATAAACATGTAATATTGTATAAGTTAAAAAAAGATAAAAATTTTATAAATATCATCAAAATTATTGTTATAATTTCATCCCATAGTATTATTTTAAGGCTGCTGGTATGGCTTGGGATAGACTGGAGGGACGGATAAAGTCTGAAGGATATAAAGTCGTGGACGGATGCCAAGTGAGGGTGAGCAAGTCGGGACAGATAGAGACTTGCTGGCAAGAAAACATTTTACCTGTCAAAAATGATAGTTTTAACATTGTAACCTCACACATATATATAACTTTTTCATGCAGCTATAAATATTTACTATATTTGATTCACAAAAATATTTACCAAATTTCTACAATAAATACATCTATAAGATAAAAAGATATGCCATATATATAATATTAATAAACTAAATAAAAAGTGGAATCAATAAAAATTAAAAAGTAACAAACATTAATATTAAAAAACATCATAATTATAAAAATTTATAATAAAATAGACTAATTTATATTCTTCCTAATATAATCTTTTATACTCTAATAAAATTATATATTTTTTTATTCCTCTAAAATCTTTATTAAGATGAATCTAAACTTTAAATACCTATACAAAATAAATGAAGTCTGGGATCATGTACACAACAATGAAAGTTTGGTATTATGTACACCTAAAATCAAATAATAGTATGCTTGGTCAGGCAACCCCTTGAATTGGAATGAGGTAACAATATGCTTTGTTTGGCACTGACTTGAATTATGAACGCTTTGTTGGGCAATGTTCTGAATTATTAGGTTATCATTATGAGGCTAGTTTGAATGGTGAGGGTAGTCTTCATCCTCGCTAAACTAAAATTTGCAATTAAAGTGGGTTGGATTATGAGGGTAGTCATCATCCTCGCTAACAAACATTTGCATCAAGTGACTGAGCTCTTGTCTGTTTGTTTTATCATCTTGTAGGGTGCTTGTGCACTAAGATGTGCAGTTTGACATCTTTGGATGTATCCATTCGATTAAATTTTTCTGCACATTCTACAGAATGATATCATAGACCCTCCTATATCACCCGCTGGATAACCCGATGCTTCAAATTATTCGGGTTTTGGAGGAAGAAAGCATCTTTTTTTCCACCCGCCGAACAAGAAAGGGATATCATAGACTGTGTAGCTTTATAACTTTAGGGTTATAGCTTGAGGGATTCTTTAGATAGAATATATAATAGGTTGAGAATTCAACCTAAAGTTTAAACTAGTTGTATTTAACTCTTGTATATGGCTAAACAACAAATTTACCGTCACAATAAAGCAAACTGTTGTAACTCGACAAGCCGAATAAAAATTACCGTCACAATAAAAAGCAAACTGTTGCAACTCGAGAATCAACTGCAGACTTTTATTCCGAGAACATAAGCATTTAAAAAAAAAGCCTTAGACTTTCAAAATCTAAAATAACGGCCGGTTAATGGTTCGACCTATCATCAGCCGACACCTAGACGGTTATGCCCAAAACGCTTCGTTGATTAATATAGATTATTGGGATTAATTTGTGCAGGCAGAGATCGTTTGGCCAACCGAAGTGTTGAAAGATAAAGGAGCAATCAAATATCCATAAAATAAAAGCAGTCTATCAGGTAGGTAGGTAAAATACACAGATACCTGGGATTGGCGAACTCATAGAGCTTCCCGCTAGGGGAGAAAATCATAAGTCCAACTTCGGCGTCACAGAGCACGGAAAGCGCGTAAGCTTTCTTCAGCAGTCCATTTTTGCGCTTACAAAACGTAACCTGCCTGCTGGTGGTCTTCTCTATCCTCTTCATCTGGGTCTCTCCCCTCAGTATTCTCGTCCTCTTCCCTTTCTTATTCCCTCCAAACAATCTATCACAAACTCTTCTTCTCTTTCTTTTCCCTCCAAAAAATCAATCCAGACTCTCAGATCGGAGGAATCCGAACAACAATAACGCAGTAGAATACCAAAGGCGCTAAACTTGGGATACCAATATTGCTTCGAATGATAACTTCATACGATAACAGAAAGTCCCAAAAAACTGTAATTACAGAAATATTCCCTGGAGCGCCTCTCTCGGTGAAAGAATAGAAACCTCCTCCTCCTCTTATCCGACGCTACCTCGGCGTCTCTCTTTGACCAAACAAAAAAGACGAGAAAAAACATCCATCTACATGTACCTCGTATAAAATACGGACCTGGTTTTCTGGATTATCAGTACAGTTTGTCACCTCGTCTACCGCATACGCTAGTCATCTACTGTCCTATATAAGGACATATGCCTATTGAGTTCATCTGAAATTATAAGAAAATGTACAAGCCCAGATATCATGACGATCAAACTTTACTTAGCGTGGACCAGACTTAACTAAACTCCGTCGTCATTTCACTTCGTTCACGTGACAAAGAGTACGTATTGCTTAAAATGCGCGACAATATATTCCCTGAAAATTTACTCTACCTGCGTTGTTTGGACAAAACGTGGATTAGATTTGCAGTGTCTTGTACTTGTAAAGGTTGTAAGTCTTGTAGTACTTGTAAAGGTTGTAAGTCTTGTACCTTGTAATGGTTGTTGGTTGTATCGTAATAATAGTGTGTATATCTCTAAAATAGTATCTGTGAATGACATAATAGTGTGTATATCTCAAAAATAGTATCTTTGCATGACCAAAAAGGGTAGGTCATTGTTTTATTCATTCTCAATTGTGTCTTGGCTTCTCAGGACCAAATTTGCTCTTTTTCACTTTTAAGACGTGGTGGCTTTATTCTACATAAGGGGAGACGTCCAACACTCATGCCTTTTTAAAACGTATTTTTGTTACTTTGAATTACATTTTGTTTAAAATAAAAATATTTATAATTAGATTTAAAATCCACTCATAAATGTGACCAGTTAAGTTTATATTTATAAATAAGATAAATTAAGGTATTCAAGTTAAAAAAATAGTTAAATTTTTCAGATTCAGTTTTTCTTTAAAATGTAAAAAATTTAAAATTATGTATCAAAAGAATTTTTAAGAAATTATAAAAATTAAACTTGTTAATTCTATATTATTTAAAAAAAAAAATTTAACCCCATAAAACATAATATATTTTAAAAATGTATCCTATTATCTCATTTACATTTGAGTTTGTACTCAAGAAACATAATTATAAAAGTGACAAATTGGAATGGAAGAAAAACAGGTTTAACGTTAAAGGATTACATAATGGTGTTTACCATGTTACCTAATAATCCAATAACAAAATTTAATTTTTTTTTTTTTTAACTAGAACGGTTATGTTGCATTAATCGGCTTTCAGGCAAGCCTGAATCAGAGAATTACATATCGAAAGAAGGTTGGTGACCTCTAACAATGCTGCCAGCCTTCTTGTGAACGTCTTGGGAAACCCATCCCATTTGCTTCTTGAACTAATTCGGGAGAATGACAAAAATTGCATACATGAATAAATTCTCACAAATTGTGAGCATATTAGAAGACAAAAGCAAAGCATTAAACTGGGGGGGGTGAAAATTTCCCCTTGATGTAAGGGTCCAGCTTTTTCTGGGATCCTGAAGAAATGTTGGACACTGCTTCCTTTTCTCTGCGCGCTTTATTGGTCTTTCGCCCTCTGGTGAGGGGTGGAGACGGAACTAAATTATCTTCCGGTTCCGAGGATTCCACAGAGACTGAAACACCCAGGTCTGCATTGGCAGAAGGTTTTGCTGCCATTGTGGTGGAATCCGGAGGGCTTTCGTCTGCTGGGGGGTCTTCCTTCGCTGTTGCTGCTTCTGGGTCCTGGGCTTCATCCTCCTTCAGCGCATCAAAGTTGTTTTTAGTCACTAGAGTTGCCTCTGTCGTATGGGTGGCCTTTGGGGCCTGGACTGACGGATCCTTTCGCCTTGGCTGCCTTCGTCGGTTAGTTACTGGCTGAAACTCATCCTCTTTTACTGGTCCTGGCTCCTCGGAGATTTTGGGGCAGCTTTTTGCGAAGTGACCGTAAGCATGGCACCGGAGACACTTAAAAGGAATCTGCTCGTAATCCAGCTCTTGGATGTGGCTCCATTCCCCCAGGGAGAGCTTAATGGCATCCGAAAGTCCTTTTTTGAGATTTACCTCAACACAAATACGGGCGCAGGTGAACTGTTCCCCCTTCGGCTCCGCCCTGTCCAGGAAACGCCCAAGCTTGTTTCCAATGTCCTCCAGTGAGCTTATCCCCCAGAGATGTATTGGAAGATGAGGCAGCCTGACCCACACAGGGGCTGCTGTGATCTCGTCTTCG
>JASDQU010680496.1:9732-25284 GCA_032191745.1 Picea mariana
CTGCAGCTGATTGACCTGGAGACCAACAACGACACTTACACTTGGTCCAACAGACAAACGGGAATGCACCAAATCGCTTGTAAATTAGATCGCTTCCTCATATCGGAACCCCTTATGATGGATGGCACGGCAATGGAATCCAGTATATTGAATCTCCCGGGATCGGATCACTGGCCCATACAACTTTGGGTGGAAGTCCCTGCCACTCCGGGAAAGAAACCCTTTATATTTGAACAGTTCTAGCTTGATCACCCGGATTTCCAAGCAAATATCCAAGACTGGTGGAGAGAGGCAGAGATCCCTTACGGGTCCAAAATGTACAGGTTCCAGCAAAAGCTGAAGAACCTTAAACACATGCTTAAACTTTGGAACAAGCACACCTTCGACAGCATTTTCGACTCCCAGAAACAACTGTCAGAGCAAGTGAACGAGATACAGTGCCAAATTAGGGAGCAAGGGATAACAGAAGAGCTCAAAGCCCAAGAACTCAAAGTGCACCAATATCTTGAAGATAGGAAGAGACAAGAAGAGATACTGTGGAAACAGAAGTCACGTATTCAGTGGCTCAAGGAAGGGGAACACAACACCAAGTTCTTCCACCGAACTTCTATCCAGAGAAGGCATTCGAACAGGATCACGCACCTCGTCTCGAATGAAGGGGAAACCCTCCAATCCCATGCTGATCTGGAATCAAACTTGATTGATCATTTTTAAGATGTTCTCACTGAACCCATCTCTGATAGACATGAAGCTATCCACAAGATTACAAGGCATGTGCCTACCCTTGTAACCCAGGAGCAAAATGCATCTCTTATCAGACCCTTCACCATCGAAGAGGTAGATCAAGCGCTCCAGGAAACCCCCAAGGGAAAGGCTCCTGGGCCTGACAGCTTCACCAGTGACTTCTTCCATTACTGTTGGCCGATGATCAGAACAGAGGTCTGGGAACTTCAGGAGGATTCTCGAGCCACAGGAAAAGTCCTTCAGGCTCTTAACGCCACTTTCATCACCTTAATCCCCAAAGAGGGATAGACACATCGGCCCAGACACTACAGGCCTATAGCTCTATGCAATGTCATCTACAAGCTCCTTACGAAAGTAATAGCCCGAAGGCTCAAGCCGATTTTACCAGCGATCATCTCCCCGGAGAAATCGGGCTACGTCGAGGGCAGACAAATCTTGGACAGCATCATTCTGGCTCATGAGGTAATTCACTCTCTGCAGAAAACAAAAACCCCTGGAATGCTCCTCAAACTTGACCTCTCTAAAGCCTTTGATAAGCTAAGTTGGGAATTTATGCGAGAAATGCTTCTAGCTTTTGGTTTCAATCAAGATTGGGTAGCTTGGATTTTTAACCTTACCTCTACGACCTTCTTTTCTCTCCTTGTAAATGGTGTGCCCTCGAGGCCCTTCTCCCCCTCCAGAGGGATTAGACAGGGCGACCCCATGTCTCCCTTCCTCTTCATTATCATGGCCGAAGGACTCAGCCGCTCCATCCACGCCGCTTTAGAAAACAACCGCCTGGTAGGGCTGCCCCTGCATGACATCTCTCCCCCTATCTCGCATAGCCTATTTGTGGATGACACACTCTTAATGGGAAGACCTACTGTAAGAGAAGCCAACTCTCTCCAGGAAATGCTCCAAACCTTCTCTGATGCCTCAGGTCTGGAATGCAACAAAGATAAATCCCAAATCTTCTTCTTTAACATGCCTCCTCAGGTTCAGTGCCACATCTCGGATATCCTAGGTTTTAAAAGAAGCTCCCTTCCATCCGAATATCTCGGCATTCCCCTGATTGACAACGCCCTCCGGAATTCCTCCTGGGAACCTCTATTGTCTTCTTTCTCCAAAAGACTCTCCTCTTGGACCTTCAGAGCCTTAAACCTGCCTAGCCATCTTATCCTGCTCAAAGCCGTTCTTCAAGCCCTCCCGATTTATACTTTTTCAGCGCTAGCTACCCCTAAGTTTGTCCTCACCACCATTAAAACCTTACAGAGGAAATTCATCTGGCAAGGCCTCAACAAAGAAAAGAATATTGCTCTCGTCAGCTGGGACAAACTATGTAAGCCCAAAGCTCAAGGAGGACTGGGTCTGAGGGATCCCGCCATAATGAACAAGGTTCTCAGTGCCAAAATCTGGTGGCGTTGGTTAAAAAACCCAACAGATCTTTGGGCCAGACTGTGGAGGAAGAAATACGCCCCCAGAACGACAGAGAAGAACCTCATTCGATGGAATGGGGATAACCCGAGCTCTTTAATTTGGACAGCGGCAAGGCAGAATAGACAGTTGGTCACTCAGCATGCCTTCTGGGACGTAGGGAATGGGGAAACGACCCTATTCTGGCAGGATTCCTGGAAACAATGGCCAGCCCTGCTCAATGAAGACTGGGCCCATGACATTTGCACACAAACCAACCGACTGGGCCTAACGAAAGTAGCGAACTATTGGCAGAACAATCCCATGGAGGACACTTGGCACTGTTGGCATCTGGATCGGGAGACCATTGACCCTGACTTACAGGTCGATCTGATGCCACTGCATGAAGAGCTAACAAAACGGAAAATTCCCATAAGGGCGGGAGAAGATATTCTACGGTGGGGTTACAGACCATAGGGCCCCTTCAGCACGCGGGAAGCCTGCCAGATTAAAATGCAATCAGATCCACCCCTAGCCTTGAAAGCTTGGGGAAAAATCTGGAATCTCAAGCACTGGCCGAAGATCACTCTCTTCCTTTGGTTGGTCTCTCACTCGAGCATTCTTACCTGGGATAATCTCTTGAAGAGGGGTTTTATTGGACCCTCCATTTGTATACTTTGTGGAGAGGCAGAGGAAAACATGAACCACCTCCTTAATACTTGCCCTTACACCGCTCAAATCTGGGATCAAGCAATGCTCATTATGCACACCTCGGATCGCCTCAGAGACAGCGTCATTGAAACTGTTATGAACTGGAGAGATCAGGCTTTCCGTTCTCCCCTACTCAACCGAATATGGAAACTTCTTCCTGGCTTCATCCTCTGGCAAATGTGGAAGGAGAGAAATCGATGAATTTTCAAAAGTACCTCACTCCTGTGGCATCAATGCTGGCGTCAATGTCACCGAAATATCGTGGAAACTCTCCACCTCAAGAAATGGTTTGTTGCAAACGCATCTTGCTCTCCTTCCAAGCTTCCAATCCTTCAATACTAGATGTCACTCCCTTCTCCTCAGACGTCCCCCCTCCCCTCTTCCACCTCGCCCTCGATCCGACCTTCCCATTGGGCTCCCCCCCCAGAGGGCTTCGTCAAACTCAATTTTGACGGAGCCTCTAAAGGAAACCCCGGAGCTGCAGGGTATGGAGTGGTCTTCCGTAACCACAATGGGCACATTCTTGTCACAGGAGCGGGCTACCTTGGGCACACTACGAACAATGTAGTAGAACTCTGGGGTCTCATCAAAGGATTGCAACTGGCTATTCAAAATAACTTCCCAAAGCTCATCGTCGAGGGGGACTCTCAAGTCATTATCAGCTTGTTGTGCAGAATCTTAAATGGGGCAAACCCGGATAGCATTTCACCCAGCTAGAGACTGTCACATGGCCTACATATCATTGCAGGTCTACTGCATCCAAACCGGGTTCTCATCCCCTCACATATCAGGAGGAAAGCGAATCAAGTTGCAGACAAATTGGCTAACCTGGGCACCAACTGGAGAGGACCAGACCTTCAATATAGTTCGGCCCAGGATCAGGATCACCCCATCCTCCAGCAATGTATTCACAAGGCTGGAATGGTAGATCTCCCCCCGGATGGGGTGTCAGGGTGTCCATCGTGGCAAGGAGGAGGGGCTAGCACAAGCCATCACAACATGGAGGCACGTGATGGGATCGTGTTGCAGCCCGCCACCCTCCATGGAACTTAAATGCGATTTACAGAGAATTGAGGGGGCATTAATGCCGCATTCTAGAATGGCTTGGCTCACTCTACATGTCATTCGCTCTCGACTGATGTCCGCAAGGCTCCTCCTGTCGATGCACAGGCCAGACGGTTTTCCGATCCCTCTCCTACATTGGACGCTTGTTGCCTACCTCTTCACCCACACTGAGCACATAATGACGTGCCCGAGGGGAAGGCCGAAGCGGGGCTCTCCCTAGAAGCCCCGTCGGCCCCCGGTCATGCCTCCTGGCTCGTCTTCTGGCTGGACCTCCCCTCGTCCTCAGACGGACTCCCTTGCTGCTCTCCCGCAAGATTCTATAGCTGCTACAACCCCCCGCCCGCCAATCTCCCTCTCACGCCAGCCACTCGATCCCTTGGTGAAGTTCCATCCCCCTACACCAATCCTTGGCTCAAGGGGCGACCCTCTTCCTCAGGGCACACCTAAGCGAGCTGAACTGCGTTCAACTGGCTCTTTCGACAGGACGCATATTAGAGACTGTCTGCTCATCATGCACGACCTGGTCTTTGAGCTTAGACAGGAAATCGCAGATCTCAACTATCACCTTCAAGCCACTGATGAAAAGGTGGCGAGTTGCCTCCATCTTCTAACCTCCATGCAGGGGGATCTTACTTTGGAACCGGTTGAAGATATGCCAAGGGAGGCACCTGCTGTTGCTACGAATGGAGGACCGAACACGGCTCAGCGACCAATCAACAGGGAATCGACGAAGATTGAGCAAGGCAGCTGAGATAAGGGAATAGCACGCGACGAGGCAGACGAGTCAGCTTACGAGCCAACATACATTGAAGAAGAGCCATGGCCAGGGGACCTCCCTCCCATGTGGCTAGCCTTCCTGCCAGGTGTTTAGATCCTCTGTTTGTTTTTGTGTAGTCCTGTCAATCTCCTGGTCTTAGTTGTTGATCAGTTTGAACATGGTTTATATTACCTAAGTTTATGACTCTTTGACTTCTGAACTGGATGGGAAGGCTGGACTGGTTTCCCCTCTGTTGGGGCAGTCCAGCATTTGCACTATGGACATGTTGTATTTTGATGCTCTACTGCAGTTATAGCAGGAACTTAATATAATTCTCTTTCTTATTTACAAAAAAAAAAACTACAGGCTTGCGCAATTTGGGTTGTTTCAATCAATCAAATAGATTGTTTGATCAAACATTTGACCCAAAAAAGACCCTCTCTATGTCAGGAACCCTTTCCCTAATGTTTTCAATCCCATCGGTCCATGGTCCTTCATGACAGGTTTGTGAATATCACACACATGTATCTCTTTCTTATTGATAAGATCTCAACATCATCCTCCAAGCATTCATGGTCCAAAGTTATCGAATCAATGCTTGGGCATTCACAAGATGTCAATTTGAAGAAGATTTCACTAGTGGCCTCTTATTGCAGTATTCAAGGGAATGGCCATTACAAGAGGGACGAAGATAGGCCAAAAAAGAGAAACCATGTTGGATTGAATTTGACCTATGGTTTGTTTGTCTTTCACTTTTTCAGTAATGGAAGTTGGCTTCGTTGGGTGTGACCAGATAGGGTATGAACATGTTTGCTCATAGCTATTTTTGTCATATTCGGGATTGTTTCTCTTTTGTAGTATGTAGTATTTTGAACTCTTTTCATACAAAGAGTTTTGAAACCCCCTATACTTTAACTGTAAGTATTTTTCATTTCAAAATATTTAGAAATATGATGATCCTAGAATTTTTGTCATAGTTCGTTGTTCATTTTTCACTCTTCTTATTTGGTTTTTGCCTCACTTCGAAATGAAATATTTGGTTTGTGTTTGACAAAATGAGAACAAGAAGATAGAATTGGGAAAAACAAGAAAATGAGCAGAGCGCAATAGTATTCAATATTGAGAATAGAGAATCTAGAATATGTAGAAAAGACAAAAAGCTGAGCTAAATAGGCTCAAGCAAATCAAGAATGATTGTACAGCTAGTCAGGATAGCTGGCAATGTATAGTCAGACTGTTGAGGTTACATATATAATTAGCACTCCCTCTTAAACTCAACAGTTACAAACATCAGCACTGATAATGCCCAAGTGATGTCTCTGAAAATCAAAAGCGGATTTTCCTAGTGGCTTTGTAAAAATATCTGCGAGCTGATCTCAAGAGCCACATAATTGAAGTGTTATGTCACCATTATTGAATAGCTCGCGTATGAAGTGGAAATGAGTGTCAATATGCTTTCTTTTCTTGTGAAACACATGATTTTTGGATAGAGCAATTGCTGAGGTGTTGTCACAGAAGATAGGAGTTGGCTCCTTCTCTATGTGTGACATATCATTCAATATTCTTCTTAGCCACATAGCTTGACAGGAAGTTGAGGTAGAAGCGACATACTCTGACTCTATAGAAGATATTGATACAATGGGTTGCTTCTTTGATGCCCATGAAATCAGGTTCGTGCCCAAGTGAAAAGCATATCCTGAGGTGTTTTTCCTGTCATCTAGGCTTCCTGCAAAATCACTGTCTGTGTAACCAGAGAGATGATAATCATCAAATTGAGTGTACCATAAGCCAAATTTGAGAGTTCCTGCAACATATCTCAGAATCCTTTTCTCCATCTTCCAGTGAGAATCTTTGGGGGATTCCATAAACCTGGAAACAAGGCTGGTTGCATACATAATATCAGGCCTAGTTGTTGTAAGATACAACAAACTACCTACTAAACTTTTGTACAGGGTAGGGTCCACTGTAGGGCCTTCATCTTTCTTGCTCAATTTTTTGCCTAGGGGTATAGGATTTTTTGTTGGATTGCAGTCTTCCATGCAGGATCTTTTGATGATGTTTGTTGCATACTTTTGTTGATAGACAAAAATGCCTTTGGTTGATTGATCAACCTCAATCCCCAAAAAATATTTCATTATGCCAAGATCTGCCATCTCAAACTCATATTGCATGGCATGTTTAAAACAGGTTAACTCAATATTTCCAGTATATATCATGTCATCAACATATAAACATACAATAAGAATTTTACCATGCTGATCTATTTTGGTGTATAAAGTTGGCTCATTTTGGCTTCTGCTGAAACCACTTTTGATCAGGTAAGTGTCAATTCTGTTGTACCAAGCTCTTGGAGCTTTCTTTAATCCATACAAGGCTTTCTTCAACCAATACACTTTGTTTGGATGCTCTTTGACTTCAAATCTAGGTGGTTGATTGACATAAACCTCTTCTTCTAAGAAACCATTCAGGAAGGCTTACTTGGCATCCATCTGGTATACTTTCCATTTGTGTTGAGCGGTTATGGCTAAGAGAGTCCTTACAGTGTCCAACCTTGCTACTGGAGAAAAAGTTTCACCATAATCAATACCTGGTTGTTGTGAGAATCCTTTGGCAACGAGTCTTGCCTTGTGTTTTTCAATATGCCCCTTTTCATTGAGTTTAGTTTTGTAAACCCACTTGACACCAATGTTTTTCTTGTGTCTAGGCAGATCAACAAGATCGCATGTCTTGTTCTTATCAATGGAGTCAATCTCTTGGTTCATGGCTTGAACCCAATGTGGCTCCTTAGTTGCCTCTTTAAAGGATATAGGTTGACATGACATTAATGCAAAAATATTATGTTGTTCAATGTCATCCAACTGTTGATGGATTTCTCTCAAACTTCGAGCTCTCTGATTTTGAAGTTCAGAGGACGAATCTCTACTTGAAGTGGAGTTATCCTGAGAATTTTCAGAATGTCCTTGTACCTGTAGCCTTGGAAGGGTAGGTTGAGGTATTGGTTGTCCTGATTTTTCTACATTTTTCAGGAATGGGCAGCAATGGATTTTGACTGTCCATTGGCTCATTTTCAGACTTGTTCCAGAATTGATTTTCCAGAAATTTTACATCTTTGTTGAGAATCAATTTCTTTGATATTGGATTGTAGAGCCTATAGGATTTTGATGTTTCGTTGTAGCCAGTAAAGATACATTTCTCACTTCTATCATCAAGTTTCTTCCTTAATTCAGAAGGGATGTGAGCGTATGTTATGCATCCAAATGTCCTGAGATGTGCAACATTTAGTTTTGTCCCACTCCATGCTTCTTGAGGGACCTTCATCTTGAGACTGGTGGTTGGAGATCTATTTAGGAGATAAGTTGAGCATGCTACTGCTTCAGCCCAAAAGTATTTGACAGACATTTCTCTTTGAGTAGGCTTCTTGCCATGTTCATTATTGTCTGATTTTTCCTTTCAACCACTCCATTCTGTTGAGGAGTATACCTTGTTGTAGTTTGCATGATGATGCCTTGTGATTTGCAGAAATTTGCAAATTATTTGGAGCTGTATTCTCCTCCTCCATCTGACCTGGGTGATTTTACATATTTTTCACTGCTTCAGCTTTGAATTCTTTGAACTTTTCAAAAGTTTTAGACTTGTGTCTAAGAAAATAGATCCAAATTTTCTTGTTAAAGTCATCAATAAACGTTAGATAATAAACACTACCACCTATTGACTTTGTTTGCATTGGTCCACAAAGGTCAGTGTGGACCAGCTCTAGGTGTTGTTTGGCTTGAGTGGAGGACTATGGAAAACTAGTTCTCTTATGTTTTCCAAGAATGCAAGACTCACATGGGGGATTTTCCTCTTGGAAAATAGGGAGACCTTTGACCATGGAATTTTTCTGTAGAAGACTTAGACTCTAAAAAGATAGATGTACAAATCTTTTATGCCAAACCATAGTTTCATTGGGGGTGGATGGAGTTTGTGCATATGATTGGATCATATTTGCAGTTCTGAGGGTCAGGGGAAACATCCTATTCTGAGTCATATGGATTTCAGAAATCAATTTTTTGTTGGGGGTTTTATCATATATCCTACATGATGCTCCTTCAAAAAGTACCTTATATCCATGTTCAATTAGTTGTCCTACACTTAACAGATTATGTGTCAGATCTGGAACATGATAGACATTGTGTATGTCTTTCTTTACATTTTGTTTAGTAAGAATAAGAACAGTTCCTTTTCCTTGAACTTTGACTAAAGAATCATTTCCAAGTGTAATATCAGATGAAATTGAAGAATCAATGCATGAGAGTAAATCTTTGTTACCTGTCATGTGGTTGTTGCATCCATTGTCCAACAACTAGAGATATTTATGTTGTTCTTCGGTCTTGTGACACAAGAGAAACATACCGTCTGAGGTTTCTCCTTCATGATTTGAGACATGTGCTCTGCCTGAGAGATGATCTTCTTTCTTCTTCCGGCATTAAGATTTATACTGCCCAAAAATTTTGCAGTAATAGCATTGTATGCTTGATTTGTCATTTGATCTTCTTCCTCTATCTCTTTGAGGCTGTAAATTTTGATTCTAGTTATGTTGTCTGGAACCTTGGAAATTGATGTAGGAGCATCCCTCATGACAAGCAAAACTGACGTGGAAGCAGAAGACAGCTGGAAGACGTCCAGTGCAAGCTTTTGAATTTTTAAATTTTCCCTTGAAGCTGATGCGCAAACATAAATGAGATCATTTATTTTGGCGCCTTGGGAAAAATGTAATCAGACCTCAATCCATACTCTCTCGTTTGAGATAGACAGAGGCATTCATAGTAGTAGTTGCAGGTAGATAGAATTGAATTCTTAGATTAGACAGTTCTAGAAGAAAAGAGGGAAATGGGATATAGACACCCTCATTGTGTATTGTAAGATAGTTCAGAATAGGAGTTAGAAGAATCGAGAGCATAGGAGAATAGCAGAGAGTTGTAGAAAAACACCCATGTATAGATCTTGAATTAATAGAAGAAGTTGATTCAGATTCATGGCTGTTGGGTTATTCTCTCTGTATGTGTGTTGAATGCTCTGCTTATGAATATTACTTCCTGTTATGCATTTGTCATTATGCTGTGTGAATGATTTCATGTGTTGATATTGAAATCTGAGAGGAAGTGAGGTGAGTTACAATTGTTTCTCTTTTGAGCAAGGATTCTTGCAAAGAGTGCAGTTGAATTCATCTGCAAGGAGTGCGTTGACAGAAGGCTCGGAGAGTTAACTCTTGTTCTCATACCACCAGGAGTGAGATTGGGTTATACAAGCCGTACAAGGAGTGTGCAGGCTAAGGAGAATCTCAGTCGTGACACTGAGAGAAGTATTGAAGTTCTGCCGCTACGGGCATACGCAGAGTCAAGGAAGCTCGAACAATTGAAGTGTTCGCAGGTTTGCCACAAGGAGTGCATGCAAAGAACCTCGTTGAGGTTGAAGTAATTCAGAAAAGCTCAGGAAGGATAGGCCTCTGATTCGCTGAAGATCAGCATAGATAAGTGTGACTTGAAGTCAAGAAGAAACGTCGTAGGTTGGTGAAAAGGCGAAGGAATCTTGTGGAGAGATGCTATTTTCATTTAGTGGATTACACAAGGAAGAACGGACGGTCGAAATATTCTGAGGAGATTTTCTGAAGTTTCGAGGATCATCAGATCTTGTAGAAGTGCAAGGAGGTTACGGAGAGAATATTCCAAAGAGTTTGAAGCTCAGGAGAGGCAGGGCCATCGATTCCGAGTCACAGGAGCTGTTGGATCTACACATGGTATCGTGTATCGGGGACTCGGGAGTTGAAGTCCCGAAAGTTGTGTAGCAAGAACCGCGATATCGCGAGACGTGATATCCCTACAAGATCAGAGCCATTCATTGAGGAGGATGCGTGTAAGGAGATTCTCTCATATCGCAGACTCGGACATTGGAGGACCGAAAGGGAATCCCTTTAGCTTCGTGAGTAGAGAAGTGGCGAGAGGACAGGAGCCGTCCATCTGAAGAGGACAGGTGGCAGAGATCGGTGATCTCGCGAACTCGGGAGTTCACAGGATGAATGCCCAAGTATTTGGTGTTAAAAGTCGCGAGGCGCGAGATCGCGAAGCGGCGAAGGAGCAAGAAGATCGTAGCCATCCATCTGAGGAGGACAGGTGGCGAGAGATCGAGAGATCTCGCAAACTCGGGAGTTCGCAGGTTGAGATCCCAAACATTGGGTACTCCAAGTCGCAAGGTTGCGAGGTGCGAAAGGAGGATAACCATTGGATCCAGATCATAGGAGGACCATTGGAGCTGCATGTGGGATCGTGTATCACGACCTCGCAAGAAAAGGTCCGAGGATTTGGGCGCGGGGATCGCGAGATTGCGAGGAAGCGATATCCCAACAGCTGGAGGACTATGTGGGCCATAGGGAATCCGATGAGTGGAATACAGGTGGCACGGAGACCTCGGGATCTCGCCGCGAGAAGTCCTGAAATATTGGCATTAGGATTCGCGAGTCATGAAGTGCCAAGGAGCCGAGATTCGTAGGGACACGTGGCAGAGCATAAGGTGGGACCGCACGACCGATGGGTGGACACGTGCTGCCTGGAGATAGAAGTCAACATTTCATTGAATTCTCGCATCTCAGGGATTCACGAAATAAGAGGGTGAAAGTTCGAAGGTTCAACTCGTGAGGTCATGAGGTTGCGAGGTTGCGAGGTTGTGAGGTCGCAAGTAGCGAAATCCCTCAGGGAAAAGTCAGTGAGTTGACTGACCATCGGGTCTCGGGGATCCGAGAACCCAGTGTTCAACCTTTGAACTCACAAAGTCACGAGTTTCGATTCCCCGATAAATCAAGGAAGGGGGATCGCACGAGAGAACTGTGGGAGTAGATTTCTCGATAGGGAAATAGAAGAACCTTGGAGTTCTTCGGGCCGAGAAGAAGAAGAAGATCCTGTGAGAGCGGACGTGCTTGGGTAGCGCACCCCTGCGTCAAGTGGTATCAGAGCATAGAAAAAGCTTCTTTGCTTTCTGTAGCAGAGGACAAGGAGAATTCACCATGCCGCCAAGGAGAAGAGGTAGACAATCACCCGATCTAGAGGAGGAAAGGGAAATGTCCAAAGACAGAGGTAGGCAAGTGTAGAATCCAAATGTGGAAAGAGGAATGTGAAATCCTCATGCCAGAATGGAGGACATGGAGATAAGACAAAGGCGAAACGCTGATGCAGGAGATATCAGTGAATCCGAGGATGAAGGTGATGCTGGACATGAAGAAGAAGAAATCCCAGCAGAAGATGCAACCAATGGGCATTTAATTAAGGCTATCGCTCGGATGAGTTCAAAAACAAAAATGGACATTCCAGCTTATGAAGGGAATTTGGATGCAGAAGAGCTGCTAGATTGGATTAGAGCTCTTGACACTTACTTCGACTATGAAGATATCGAAGAGGATAAGAAGGTCAGACATGCCGTCACAAGATTAAAAGGACATGCAGCCTTGTGGTGGGATGAACTGCAAGCTGACAGGCATTGCCAAGGCAAGCACAAAATTAAGAGCTGGGACAGGATGATTGCAAAGATGAAGGCAAAATTCATTCCCAGGTATTATCAAATTTCTCTGTTCAGGAGGATGCAGAACTTGAGACAAAAGCTGATGACAGTGAAGGAGTATACTGAGGAGTTTTACAGGTTGAATATCAGGGCAGGTCATCGCGAAAGCAATGATGAAAAGGTGGCTAATTATATGAATGGCCTGAGGTATGAAATTCAGGATGAAATTAATATGGAAACCATCCGAACGGTGGAGGATGCCTATCAAATGGCTTTGAAAGCTGAAGAGAAGCTGAGCCGTAAGCAAGGTCAATGAGGCAGAGGCAGGAGTCAGCCCAAAGGCAAATCGGTTGCCCAAGATAAATACCAGAAGCCCAAGGACGACTGGAGGAAACCTCAGACTCAGACAGAGAGAGGTGGAAGTTCACAGCAAGGGCGATATGCTGAGCAAAGAGGACAGCATACTGAGCAGAGAGGAGGATATGCTGATAATAATAGGTTTCCTCGTACCAGAGGTAGAGGAAGAGGAAGAGGTGGAGTAATCACATGCTTCACATGTGGAAAAAATGGACACAAGTCATTCGAGTGTCTAGAGAAAAGGAAAGAAACTGGAGAGACTCACATCGTCGAGGCACAGAGGTGAGATGTTGAGGCAGAGTACGCTGAAAGCGGAAGATCACTGGTGATGCAAAAAGTCCTTTTGACGCCAGAGAAAGAGATGGAGAATTCAGCGCAAAGGAACAATCTTCTTAGGACTGCTTGCAAGACCAAGGGTTGGGCATGCAAGGTCATCATGGACAGTGGAAGCACCGATAATCTTGTTTCAACCGAGATGGTAGAAAAGCTGGAGTTGGAGACAACTAATCACTTGAGTCCATACAAAGTTTCATGGCTACAGAAGGGACATCAGGTAAATGTCACTAAACAATGCGTAGTTGACATTAAGATAGGAGGATATAATGATAAAATTTTATGTGATGTTATTCCTATGGATGTCTGTCATTTATTGCTGGGTAGACCATGGAAATATGATAGAAATGTAATTCATGATGGGAGGATGAACACCTATACCCTGAAGAAGAATGGGAGGACTCACATGTTGTTTCCAATTGAAGATAAAGAGGCGAAGCCAGAGGTAAACAACACATTACTTCTCATGAGTGGGAAGGAACTTCTTACAGAAGTTAAGAAGAAGGAGGATCCACAATTCTTTGTGGTCAAAAAGCCGAGAATTGTTCTGACTAGCACAAGAGTGGATGATTTACCAGAAGAAGTTCAGGAATTGCAGGAAGAGTTCACTGATATTGTGGTGGACGAATTACCTCGTTCGTTGCCACCGATGAGGAGTGTGAGTCACCATATAGACCTCATACCAGGAGCTATTTTGCCAAACAAAGCCGCATACAGATTGACGCCGTAGGAGAATTAGGAGGTTAAAAGACAGGTCCAGGAGTTGTTGGACAAAGGTTTGGTCAGGGAAAGCTTGAGTCCATGTGATGTTCCAACAGTACTCAGTCCGAAGAAAGACGGAGGCTGGAGAATGTGCACTGATTCAAGAGACATTAATAAGATAACTATCAGGTATAGATTCCCATTGCCAAGAATGGATGATCTGATGGACTGCTTAAGTGGGGATTTTTTTTTTCAAAGATAGATTTGAAGAGTGGATATCATCAGATTCGTATGAGAGAAGGTGACGAATGGAAAACAACATTCAATACAAACGAAGGTTTGTATGAATGGCTTGTCATGTCGTTTAGCTTGACGAATGCACCAAGTACCTTTATGAGGTTGATGAATGAAGTCCTGAAGGAATTCATTGGGAAATTTGTCATCGTGTATCTGGATGACATATTGGTTTTCAGTAAGACAAAGGCTAAACATTTGAAGAATTTGGCTATTGTGATGAAGAGATTACAGAAAGAGAAGCTGTTGATAAATATGAACAAGTCCTCATTCATGAAGACATAACTCATTTATATGGGTTTTGTTATATCTGAAAATGAATTAAGGATGGATCCAGATAAGGTGGAGGTAATCAAGAATTTTCCATCACCAAGGAACGTATTTGAGGTGAGGATTTTCCATGGTTTGTCTAGTTTCTACCGAAATTTCATCAGGAATTTCAGTGGAATTAGTGCAGCAATGATGGACATAGTCAAGAAAAGACATAAATCTTTTTACTGGATAGAAGAGGATGATAAGAGTTTCAACTTGTTGAAACAAAAGATTACAGAGCAACCAATTTTGGTGTTGCCAGATTTTCAAAATACATTCCAGGTGAAATGTGATGCAAGCAGGTTTGCCATAGGAGCGGTCTTGAGTCAGGAAGACAGGCCGATTGCATATTTCAACGAGAAGCTGAATGAGGCAAAAGAGAAATATTCCACATATGATAAAGAATTTTATGCCATCATACAGGCATTGAAGAAATGGAGGAACTATTTGATTCCAAAGGAATTTGTTTTATATAGTTATAACCATGCATTACAATTTGTGACTCAACAGGAAAAGTTGAATCAGAGACATGTTAAATGGGTTGAATACATGCAAAATTTCACTTTTGTGATAAAACATATTTCTGGTACTGCTAACAAAGTTGCTGATGCTTTGAGCAGGAATTGTTTGTTGTTGCAGGAGTTCAAAGTCTGGACGTTAGGCTTTGATGATCTTAAAGACATGTATGCAGATGATTCAAACTTCAAGGAAGCTTATAAAGCAGCTGAGAATCCAGTTCTTAGAGACAGAAGCCAGTGGATAGAGTACGTGATCCAGGACGGATTGCTGTTCAAAGGCAATCAACTGTGTATTCTGAATTGCTCCATGAGGGAGAACTTGTTGAAAGAGAAGCACAGTGATGGATTAGTAGGACATTTTGGTCATGATAAGATGTTTGCAAAGCTGAACGAGTCATACTTTTTGCCAGGGATGCGGTCAGAGGTCAAGAAGTTTGTGGACAGATGCAGGATTTGCCAGCATTCAAAAGGAAGGAAGCAGAATGCGGGTTTTTATCAACCATTACCCACACTTGAGAAGCCGTGGGATGAAATTAGCATGGATTTTGTATTGGGATTGCCGAAGACACAAAGAGGTGTCGATTCAATCTTTGTGGTAGTTGGCAGGTTTTCTAAGATGGCGCATTTTATTCCATGCCAGAAGACCAGCGATGCGACTCACATCGCAAATTTGTTTTTCAAAGAGATTGTTCGACTTCATGGATTGCCGAAAAGCATAGTTTCGGATAGAGACACAAAATTCATAGGGCATTTCTGGAGAACATTGTGGAAGAAGCTGGGGACTGATTTGATGTTTAGTTTTGCTTATCATACTTAGACGGATGGATAGACAGAGGTGGT
>JASDQU010680496.1:27564-42177 GCA_032191745.1 Picea mariana
GGACAGGTGGCAGAGATCGGTGATCTCGCGAACTCGGGAGTTCACGGGGTGAACGCCCAAGTATTTGGTGTTAAAAGTCATGAGGTGTGAGGACGCGAAGCGGTGAAGAAGCGAGAAGATCGTAGCCGTCCATCTGAGGAGGACAGGTGTCAAGAGATCGAGAGATCTCGCGAACTCGGGAGTTCACAGGTTGAGAGCCCAAACATTGGGTACTCCAAGTCGCGAGGTTGCAAGGTGCGAAAGGAGGATAACCGTTGGATCTAGATCGTAGGAGGACCGTTAGATCTGCACGTGGGATCGTGTATCGGGGCCTCGCAAGAAAAGGTCCAAGGATTTGGGCGCGGGGATCGAAAGATTGTGAGGAAGCGATATCCCGACAACTGGAGGACTGTGTGGGCCATAGGGAAGCCGGTGAGTGGAATACAGGTGGCACGGAGACCTCGGTATCTCGCCGCGAGAAGTCCTGAAATATTGGCATTAGGATTCGTGAGTCGTGAAGTGCCAAGGAGCCGAGATTCGTAGGGACGCGTGGCAGAGCATAAGGTGGGACCACGTGGTCGACGGGTGGACACGTGCTGCCTATAGATAGAAGTCAACATTCCATTGAATTCTTGCATCTCGAGGATTCGCGGAATAGGAGGGTGAAAGTTCGACGGTTCAACTCGCGAGGTCGTGAGGTTGCGAGGTTGCGAGTAGAGAAATCCCTCAGGGAAAAGTCAGCGAGTTGACTGACCATCGGGTTTTGGGGATCCGAGAACCCAGTGTTCAACCTTTGAACTCACGAAGTCATGAGTTCTGATTCCCCGATAAATCAAGGAAGGCAGATCGCACGAGAGAACTGTGGGAGCAGATTTCCCGATAGGGAAATAGAAGAACCTTGGAGTTCTTTGGGCCAAGAAGAAGAAGAAGATCCTGTGAGAGCAAACGTGCCTGGGTGGCACACCCCTACATCATAAATTATGATTCTGGTTATGTTGTTTGTGACCTTCATTAGAGTGATGGTTACTTGGACTTCTCCCTCTTCCTTGATGGCCTTGTCCTCTGCCTTTGCCTCTCCCTCTGCTGAAGGAGAATTGAGTCTTGAAGGCATTTTCTATTGAGCCATCTTCAATATGTAGTCTGGTCTCATGTGTCAACAGGGAACCCATTAATTCATCTGTTAAAAAATTTGATAGATCCTTGGACTCAAGGATGGCTATAACAACCATTTCAAATTTCTTTGGTAGACTTCTGAGAAATTTCTCAACAATTCGTTGATCAGGGATGGCTTCACCAGTCAATCGGATCTGGTTTACAATTCCCATGACTCTAGTCATAAACTGATCAATGTTTTCAAACTCTATCATTTTTAAAGTCTCAAAATGTGTCCTCAAGGTTTGGAATTTGACTGTTTTGACTCTGTCATTGCCTTGGTAAGATGATTTAAGGATGTCCCGGGCCTTTTTTGAAGTAACAATGCCTATGATTTTTGAGAAAATCGAGTCATCCATGGAATTTTGAATCCAGAATTTGGCTTTATTCTCTTTGTTCCTTTGTGTTGCCTGGATAGTTCTTTGTTGGTTGGTCATGGCAGCAAGGTCTACTGGATTTGGTTCCATGTATCCAAGATCCACTGGATCCCAGCACTCTTTTTCTTGCAAGAAGGATCTCATTCTAAGAAACCAAAAATCATAATTCTTTCGAAGAAGAATCGGTCCTTGAGTTGGTCCTAAATTGCTTGAGGTGGACATCTTTGAAAAGAAAAAAAAAATAGACTATAAAGAATTGTTTAAGGATTTGCGTGCTTACTTGTTTCCTGCATGTAAAACCAGGTCTGCGAAGTTCTCTCAGTGACTTCGAACTGAAAAAAATGGGGTATACTATTTCTTTAGCTTTGATCTAGCTGGATCTAGTATCCAAGCGCGCGATCTACAGATTCAGAGCTCTGAGCTCTGTTCTTTAGCAACAGTAGCAACTGTAGCCCCTCTAATCACAGAATCGAGCTTTCTAAATCCACTGGTCCTTATGAAACTCTGTTTACGCGACTAAGCACCAAGCGTGAGCCTCACCTCCATGTGACCACGGGTTGTGATCGCATGCCTACGAAAAAGGCATGTCACGATTTCGCGTGTCGAGACTTTGCGAGTGAGCCAACCCTGACTCCCCGACTCTCGAAATGCCAAAATTTTGAAACTTCTAATCTGACGATCCTGATTCTTCCACGATCTGATGGCTCAGATCATGTCGAGGTTTCGTGTATCGAGATTTCACGTATCACGAGGTTGAAAGACTTTCCACCTCCGTTCTCCCAATCCCTGAAATGTCGAAACTCTTCCTGGACAATCAACGGTCCAGATCTCTCCTTGATCAATGGTTATGATCTAATTGCAAATTCGCGTCTCGCGAATTCTCACGATTTCCCCCTTTGACGCTTCCCTCCTGCGAGTCAACGAAATGTTGATCTCTTGCCACACGTTCCTTCCAATGGATGGTTCAGATGATGTCGGTATTTCATGAATTGCAACCTCCAAGTCATGACCTCCTTCATAGTCTCGACTCCCGAAATGTCGATATTTCAGAGCGCCCCAAATCTGACGGTTCACGCTCCTCTGGATCTAACGGCTCAAATCAAATCATGATGTTGCGTTTTGTGAGTTCTCATGACTTTGACCTTTGACTCCTTTGAGTCACGAGTTAATGAAACGTTGATCTGTTTCCACCTGTCCTCTAACAATGGACGGTTCCGATGATTTCGGAACGATCGACCGCTATGATCCTTTCGCGAGTTTTCCTTTCATGATTTTTCAAAACTTTTACCTCAATATTTTCTGATTTGTGAATTAGTGAAGTGTTGTTGCAACGCTGTATCCAACATTTCTCAATGATCCACAATCAATGGCTGAGATCTTCTTTGGAATTTCGGCGTCCGGGAGTTTCGGCAACACTACACCGTGTTCTCTCTGAACCGCGAACTAGAGAAGTATTGATCGTCTGACGCGTGCCTCCTTATTAGATCGACGGTCAGGATTTGTTTTGGACTTTAGAACTTTGGAAGTATTGTCTCCTTTACAACCTTTGCACGAAATCGCTGAATACGCTAAGTTTCGAAAAAGATTTGGTAGTTAAATTATGTGCACCTTTTCTTGATTTGACGGTCATTGTTGCTCTCGCATTAATCTGACAACTGAAACACGTTCTCCTTTTCTGAGTGCTCCTCCTCCTTTCTAAGCTTGATTAATGGCTCGGATCTTTTCATAGGGTCGATCTTACGGTTGTTGAGCTTGTCTGTTGTTGTATCTGCATAGACTTTCTTCTTAAGAAGGAATTTCATGAATCTTTCACGGATTCTTTAAAAAAACTCATGGATCTTTAATTTGAATCCTTCAATTCTCCATACGCGCTGTGAGGTTTCCAGCAATCTTTTGAGCAGACTGATGGCTCCACGCTCCTTTAGCGGACTGTAGACTGTTCTTCAAGATTCTTTAAACGCTGCTTCCTTCTGAAGATACTCTTCTTCTTTGCGCTTGATTTCTGCAACGATCTTTTGAGTGAGATTCAGATTGTGAACTGTTCTCCAAGATTTGTTAATAATCTTGCATCTGTGTGCTCTCGTAGACAGTGTGAGTTTTGCGCTTCTTAGGATCGGGCTGATCTCCAGACTATGTGAAGAGGCTTATGCCTGAAGCTATGATACCATGACAAAACGAGAACAAGAAGATAGAATTGGGAAAAACAAGAAAATGAGCAAAGCGCAATAGTATTCAATATTGAGAATAGAGAATCTATAATATGTATAAAAGACAAAAGGTTGAGCTAAATAGGCTCAAGAAAATCAAGAATGATTGTACAGCTGGCCATGATAGCTGGCAGTGTACAGTTAGACTGTTGAGGTTACATATATATTTAACAGTGTTGGCTCCCATTAAATCTAATGTAGTGTATTCACCCATTCTTAAATGTCGTCTTCCATTATTGACACTTCCATTTAGTCATTTGAACATTCAATTCCTACTATCAAATTGTTTTTCTTTCCAGATTTTTTTGTGTTACAGTTGTTGTTGGTCCCACATGCCAGGGAAACTATACCAAGTATTACAAGACAAGCATCAAAAACCATTGGATGCAAAGATTAATAAGTCAAAATAGTATATCCCGTATTTAGGTTTTTCAAGTCTTCACAATTTGACCTCTCTACATATATCAAATCATTTCATATTTTTGGTTCATCTGTTCTAATTGGGTGTGAGTTTACCTCTAAATGCACTCTGTGTAGGATTTACTTCTGAGAGACATGAATCTCACTTTAGCGAAAAATTGGGTGGTTTACAAATCAATATTTCCATATCATTGGTGGTTTTTCACATTAAGAGAGACTACTTTATTTAGTTGGGTCCTATTGAGGATTCGCGCTACTTGGCATAGAAAAAATATATTCATGAGATGTATTTTTTCCATTATTGTTGGCATGTCTAGCCGCTAATGCTGGCATTGTGTGATCACTCGACCTACCTCAGAGTAATTGTATGAGTGTTATTAATTAATGATACTTGTTTGACTGTTATGAATGGCCAGTTATGATTTTGACGTCCCAGACCTTGGTCTTCCATGTACCATGTATACATACCTTATTTTTTGTGATTCGTTAAAGATAACTAAACGAATGAATGGTGTTTCTTATTGTCCTGTAGGTAGGGATGGATTTTGAGGGGAAAATTTCCCATCACGAGCCAATTTTCCTGTCAAATACTGTTAAAAATTTTGTGCTATTATAGTAGTTGAAACCATCTAATTTGACATGATTATCACTTTTGAAATTCCAACCCTGCCTGTAGGTTGTAATTAAAACATCAAAAAAGAAATAAGAATCTATAACGACCAATGGACAAATGGAGATACCACGTGAATGTAATATATTGTAAAAACACAAGAGATTAAATCAATTTCGACCTAATCATATAATTTTAAGGTCAGGGTAAGCTAGACACCAAATTGATGTATGAGACCCCTTGTTTGTGGGACAAAGGACCTGCTAGAGTCTAAGGAGAAATACATACCATACTCCCCTATGGATTTGAACCTGGAAGCACATGTTCTTAACCATTAGGCCCACTGAGATTGTTTTTCATGTATGAACTTTAATTATATATGGATATTGATGGTGTATAGAAAACATTCTTCTTTAAATATTTCTTATATATTTTATTTTTCAACTTGAAAATGCATCTTTAAATTGTATTTTTTAAATGTGTTATATGGGTGGTTATGAAGACTAGCTTTTATGGCCTCTCATGTGTTGATGAGAATCCTCCATACCATTATTGGAGTTAATTAAAATGACAAATACAATTAAAACAGTTGTTAAAGGCCAATTTACCCATGAAATACGATTAAAGCTTCTTCCTACTTGTATTTATTCTTTAACACTGTCTAAGACTAGGGTTTTAGTTTTGAAATTCCCCTCCTTACATTAATACATTTTATAACATTGTTACAATCATCATCAAAATTTAATAAATAGAGTCTTTACTACCCATTAAAGTATGGTGTTTTTTCTCGATAGGAATTTTTTTTTATCTCATTATTAGTCCCTACCGAAGGCGTAGAGGGACTATAGTGATCGATAATTCGTTGACTTTATATCAGTTTGTCGTTTAACTACAAATTTTTGCATACTTTCTATTGTTCGAACTACAAAACTAAAAGCATTATTTTTTATATAATAAAAAAAACCCATATATGTCATGATCTCATTGGATAATATATTTGAGGTCTTATTGCCAGCTTTGCTATTCCTGATGAATTATATGTTGCCATATATCCAAATTGTTTATCATCTACAGTATTTTTGAATTTGTACTATTCATACTGAAATGTTTAGATATCCAAAGTTTATAGCGATAGACAATTCGTTGACTTTATATTATTTTTTTGTTTGACTACAATTTTTTGCATAATTTCTATTGTTTGAACTACATAACTTAAAACATTATTTGTTATATAATAAAAAAACCCATATATTTCATGATCTCATTGGATAATAGATTTGAGGTCTCATTGCCAGCTTCGCTATTCCCAATGATTTATATGTTGTCATATCCAAATTTTTTATCATCTACGATGTTTTTGAATTTGTACTATTCATATTGAAATGTTTCGATATCCAAAGTTTTGAGCATGGATAGTCAGTTTTCATATTACTTTGTCCCTTGAGTAAATGTTTTTAACATAGTCTCCAATGTTCGAACTATTGTTGTTATTATTATTATTGTTATTATTTATTATTTATTTTTTATTACTATTATTATGTTTGATTTTTCTTTATTGTTGCATACTTCGAGAGGATTTTTCATTGTTGCGTATGTAAACATGTCTTCCACACTGCATTATTTATTAAATGTTTTCACAATGAGACGCCCTTCGATGGTTCTGATAGCCTTAAGTGTTTACCTAACTGGCCTTGCAGCCTTAAATTTTTATTCTACAGGTGTGTTACAATACAATTTCCTTCCATTTTTTGATACAGTGTTGTTTGCAGTGAGTTTGGGCAATATTGTTCTTCACCGGCATTACTGGTTCACTAGTTGTTGCTTTTTCGTTGGTTTGTTCGATGTTGTTTTTTGTTGTTTGATTCAACTTTGCAAAGATGAGGTCATGCAGCTGCAGTTGGACCTCTTCATGGTTGTTCACTGGTTTGTTTTTCTTCAACTTTGCAAGCAGTTGGACCTTTTTTTTTGTTTTCCAGGTTTTGGAGCTGCGCTTCTTTCATCCCTTGTTGACAGGTAAGTTTTTGTGCCATGGTTTTGTTGTTATTCCTTGTTTATTGCTTGTTATTTGCAGCTTGCAAGAAATAATTTTCAATACTAGGAGTCCCTGCTTCAAAATCCTGTTGCAGAACATCTTTCTGTGTGGTTGCTACAACCAGAATTGTTTCCTTGTTCTTGAATGTTAATGTTCTATATAGAACCTACCTTTGTTGCAACCGTGGTGACATATAAAAAAAAAACTCCTCATTTTCCCTGCTCCTGAAAACCATACGTTTGGAGCATTTTTCCCAATGTTCTCCTCATATTATATGTTCCTTTAAACCATACGTTTTGTGCATTTTGCCCAGTCTATTCCTTTCCAAACGTCTTGTTCCACTTTGAATGTCAATGTTGGACACAGAACACAGATTTGTCACAACTACAATGAAATATAAAAAATAAAATCAGATGTTCTCCTCTTATTTTCTGTTCCCGGAAACCATGCATTTGGTGCATTTTTTCCAGGTTTCTCCCTTCCAATCACATATACCAACTTCCACTTTCTGGATATCATGCCATAGTTGTTTCCAAAATATCAATGCAAAGGGTTTTAGAAAATAAATTCATAGTTGTCACATGGGGCAAGCATCTACCAAGGTAAACTTCGTCCACCTGTTGCGTTTGTCATGTACTTTGTATGTTTCAAATCATCTTCTGCCTCTGAAAATCTTGTAGGATGCACGTCAAGAATAGGTTCAAAAATGATATACCTTGAATACTCAATCTTTGTGCTCAACAAATTTACAGTGTTATTTATTTGTGTTGTCTCTTCTGTTTGGTTCACTATTCACTGTACATTTGTTTTCTTGTCATATACTATGGAGACTAGGGGGATTTAATTTGATAAGAAGAAGGTTAAAGGATACATAGCGGAATTGGTATACAGCTCTGCACTTGTAGTTTTCTATTTGTAATTTTTTTGTTTTTCCATTTTTTTTTTCTTTTCTTTGTTTGCATATAAACTGAATATAGCTAAGAAACATCTTGAAAATCACAGTTTAAGAGATGAAACAAGTAATATATGTCGATTCCTATGAAATAGATACAAACTCCATTGTACATGACAACATCGAGCAGGTATTGCATAGAAATGGGATTTTTAGATTGGATGCATTCTCGTATACTGTAGGAGATTGCCTTTTCGATGCATTTCAGGTACTATTTCATTTTCGTTATTCCTCGACTGACCTGCGCAATTGATTCATAGATTATTTCTTGGGATGTTTAAAAAATGGCGACGCTGAGGCATTGGAGTCGTACAAATACGAATTGGCATCTGATTTTCTTTGGTAGTTGCATGGAATACATGGTGTCACTACATATTTTTCAAAGATGTGGTTGTCTGCATCTGGAATTCTTCCTGCACATGAGAGGGGACTTTGGGGAGATAAATTTTGTATACAGTGGTTGTCTAAGTGGCTCAATATATCAATTGGAATATTGTCATTGACAAGAAAAACAAGATATCTATTATTCAGCAAAATTGCATCTAGCGATCCATATTGCATTTTGTTCCATGATGCCAATCTTGTCAGTGGTCATTATGAACCACTAATATATAGAAAATTATCCATATGAAATCTTGGAGGACCTCATATTTACTTGTCCTTCATTTGCAAAGACCTTGAATCTCAATGGAAGTGAATTATGCATCGTATACACTGTCATGGCTTGCAGATAGCAACAACTATTGCATCTAGTTGTGGAGATAGTTTGTTCAATGCAATTTTCTATTTGGTAGCAACAGAGTTCGATGTGCATTCATTGTGTCTTTACACTGTACAATCCTTTTGCAATGAAATTATAGGTGGCAGCCAATAGGCTTTTAGTTTCTTGCATCACCACCTTTCGCCATATCTCCTAGAAAATATGCTGAAAATTGGAAGTTGGAAAGAATACCTTGTAAACATGGAACTGCCATATGAAAAAGGAAATGTAGAGGGTGGCAGATTCTGTTTGCAATGGATATCTATCATATTCAAAGTAAATATCTAGGTCAGGTCGGCCCTGCTAGAT
Source organism: Picea mariana (assembly GCA_032191745.1). Classification (NCBI taxonomy): domain Eukaryota; kingdom Viridiplantae; phylum Streptophyta; class Pinopsida; order Pinales; family Pinaceae; genus Picea; species Picea mariana. The sequence goes on from JASDQU010680496.1 coordinate 36,363, forward strand.
GACACTGTCCATTCCTGGTGTATTGATTCAAACTATGATCGAACAATTGACATCATCTTGTTGAAAACAGATGCACCACATATCCACTATCAACCTTTGATGGGAAATACCACTGGTTCAGGGTCCACTGTCCATGTCACCCAAACCACATCGAATTTGCATACATGTAGCATGTTATTTAATGAGAATGAAACTCATCCCAGTTGTGATGAGGCCATATAGGGCTTAAACAAAAAAGGTCGACTAACTTATCACAACTTGAAAAAGTTCATACATGAAACTCGTCCCAGTTGTGATGAGGCCATACAAGGCTTAAACAAAAAACATAGACTAACTTATCACAACTTGAAAAGGTCATATGTGAGAGAACACAATACATTGGCGGTATAGGAAATACTATCAGTTTAGGGTCTAGTGTCAATGCCAGCCAAACCACATCAAATCTACATAAGTGTCGCATGTTATTTAATCAGAATGAAACTCATCCCAATTTCCATGAGGTCATCCTGTCCTTGAACAAAAAACATAGACTAAGTTATCACAACTTGAAAAAAGGTCATGCGTGAGAGAAAAAAATACATTACTACGCTTCCTTCTAGCCAAAAACTGACATATCACAACCTAAAAAAAATTGTTAGTGCACAACACAAGAGAAACAGGTACAGTCACATATCCCACAATGGTCATGGCACCGTCCGAGAGGAAAAAATCACATTTTGTGGGCTAGAACCAACACCATGCACTGCTACCAATGAAAACCAGCAAACACTTTCTATGCATACTTCCCTACAAAAGAAAGATGTAAGACAGATCTATATGAAACAAATCAAAGACATTCATTCAATTTCATGTGCAATTTGCAATCAATTGAATTTCGCAAAAATCACTAAGTCTTTCACGCCTAATTTGGAAGCAGAATACCTTTGCTTGAAACTAAATGATAAAACATTTTCCAGTGGAAAAATTTGTCTTCCATGCAAACGGTCGCGTGAAAATGGAAAACTGCCACAGTTTGCAACGCATGACCAAATAAGATGTAATACACCACTACCATATGTAAGTGCACTTACAGAACTTGAAGGGAGACTTTTGTCTCTACAAATTGAATTTGCATAAATTAGACCCTGGGGTTATAAATGGCCCCAAATGGGATTATTAGGATCAATTATTAATGTCCCTGTCCAACTAGATGTTGTGCAAAAAGCCTTGCCACAATTCATTACCGATATAATGAAAATTGTTGTGGCTCTCAAAAGACGCTTACAATACAAGCATGCATATCAGACAGGTAAAGGGCATGTGCATGTTGTCATGAAAGCATTAAAAAAATTATGTTCCAGGGCCTTGTACAAAGCACAAAACATTTGTATAAATGAGAATTGGAGCAGTGTTCTTGGAGAAGGGGATGACAACTCTGCATAGACTCTCGAAACTTCTAGTGAACTTGATACAAGCGATGAATCGAAGAATGAAACACTTGTTGAGACATTGGTACATGGATTCACTGATTCACAACGCATTCGTGACTTGCAAGACAAGATTGGTGAAATTGCACCTGTTGAGGAGCAACGCCCACTTAAAATATTCAAGGAAAACTTTTTTGAATAAATGAACTTCCCGACAATGTTCTATGGAGATCCACGTCCCAATGACATTACGAAATGATTCAGTTACCATAAAATAGTTCGATGGGAGTTGCTACATTCAAGCGGTGACTTCTCCTGTAACATAACAAATTTGTTTTTCAAAACAATGTGCATAATAATAGAGCAAGTGTTGTCTTGCATGTGGGTGTGAATAAGAAATGCTAGCTACAAGGAAGAAACTTGGTGGCCAAATATGTCAAGTACAAAGTAAACCTAGAAAAAATCCTTAAATCTGATATTGGATACATAGATTTCAAAAACATTCACATCTCTCTTGACTATTTGCAACAAAACAATAAAATTATTTTTGCAATGATCCGACAATTGAGACCACCAAAATTTTTCATCACATTTACAAGTGCAGAGCATCGCTGGGATCCATTGGTGGTTGTGGTATCTGACTTGGATAGGAACAGGAAACGTAAAAAACAAAGTGATACACTGGAAAATGATGACATTGACTACCTCATAAGAAAGACCCAGTGACATGTGCTCGCTACTATAGACATAGAATAAATGCTTTGAGACAATTGATATGCCATGATGAAACGTTTTTCGGAAAAATATCGGACTACTTTTTTGTGAATGAATTCCAGAATAGGGGGAGTGAGCATGACCACACACTGTTGTGGATAGATGGTGCACCGGTCTATGGAGCTGACAAAAACTCACAGATCAAGCAGTTTGTGGACAAATACATAACATGCAACATAGATCATTGGGGATCCAGAACTTGCCAAATTTCATAGACATTATTATACAAAAAGTTGTAAAAAATGAAAAAAATCACATTGCAGATACAACTTCCCCGTGCCGCCAATGATAACAACAAGAATCATAGAGCCACTTAGTTTAGAGGACAATGTTGTCGTTGAGAAATCTAGATCCTTGTTCGTATTTCTAGAACAATGAGACTTTGATGATTTAATGGGCTTTGATAACTTCTTGACAGAGCTAAATCTAAAAGAAGATGAGTACATCCAAGCCATACAATGTACACTTAAACAACCAACAATTTTCCTTAAATGAAAACTTTCCCATATCTGGAACAACAGTTTCTCCAAGGACATGCCAGTTATGTGGAATGAAAATATAGATACGCAGTATGTCCTCAATGCATATGTTGCAGCATCGTACTGTACCTCGTATATGACAAAGGTTGACAAATCTATGACAAGTGCATTCAAAAAAATATGCAAAGAACATGAAATAAGTCATATTGATGCCATACAAATGATACGTACGCTTGGTAATACATTACTTATTCTTCAACAAATGTTTTCTCAACAAGCAGTCCACATTGCACTTTCCCTGCCCCTCAATTGTAGTTCAAGAAAATGTGTCTTCATAAACACATCTCCACTTGATAAACACACATTTGTGCTTAAACCACCACCTTTGCTAGAACAAGAGCATGAGAATTCAGAGGACGTGTTATGTCTCTTTATTATTGATTATTACCTCCAGCGCCCATCTCCTATTAAGCATATCTGCTTAGCAGAATTCATATCGCATTACAAAAAAAATGGTGCACCCATATCTAAAAGAAAAAAACCCTCTGTGATATGGTTTGTCAAATACAACAAACATACTGACTATGAAAACTATTTTATATAAAAACTATTGTTATACTTTCAGTTCGATGAAAACAAAAACATATTAAAACATAACTTTCCTACATGGGAAGCTGTGTATGTTCCCTCTAAGACTATAGTGCAAACCAATGAATCTAGATTTACTTACAATGTAAATCTAACATGGGGTGATCTAGAAAGTGTAGTTAATGAACTAGAAAACCCTGACAATATTGATGAGATATTCACAAACAGAAAAACAACCAAAACTCCTTGCGATTCCTATGAATTGCAAGCAGATTTTCCTCATCCTCGAGTAGGCAGCATTGAAAAATGTATCAATCTTGGTTTTCAAGTCACAAAACATCATTTCCTTATTGAAAATAATGAATACCACAGAATCAAATGTATGTTGAATCAAGAAAAGAAAACAATTCTAAAGTACATTGCACTTGAAAACGCTTGAGCATGCACACTCCTATCCACTTGTTCCTTACAGGTCGAGTAGGAATAGGCAAGACATTCACAGCAAAATCACTATTCCAAATGCTCATATGAATCTATGATTCAAACAATTCCTCTGATCTTATGAAACCAGAGGGCCTAATAGTTGCATACACAGGAAAATTTGCATATAATGCAAGTGGAACAATATTCCACTCTGCATTTTTGATGCCTTTTAATAAGTCATAGTTTCTTCCACTCAGCAAGGAAATGTTAGATACTGATCCGGATTATTTTCGGCACTAAATGAGAATGAAGATATAATAAAGAAATGCATAGAGATATTGCAGATATTCAATAATATAACAGAAATGTATCATAGATGCAACCATAAACACAGATATAAAGTAATACATGATTTCTATTAATCAAATAAATGTACAGAGACTGTAAAAATACAGAGTGAAAGACTCACTAGAATGGTGGCAGCTTATCTCTGACAAGAGATGTGACGGCTACTCGCATTCGCAAGAAGATGATTACAATGAGGCTCTGGAGGCATTTTTACAATAAAAAGGAATGCCAAAAGTTCTATACATCCAAAAACCTAACCCTAGGAGATGAAGCACCAAATGTCGTGTGGGCCTCGTTTGGGTAAGTTAGTACATCAACTTCCCGGGGTCGTAACTTTTGCATACAATCTTTGTTTTAGGCGTATGATAGCTCGTTAGAAAGGTATGGTCAAGGAGATTCATTTTGGGGGCTCAATCATGCCTTAGGATATCATTGAGAACCTAAATCTCTAAAAACCTTCATTTAGGCCCTCAAAATGGCCCCGAAAGTTAAAACTTGCTAAAAATAGTAAATTGTCAAAATTGCCAGAAAACTGTTTTGAGTCAGTCGAAAAAGGTGGGTGGCCACGAATATCCACCTGGATCAATCCTCCCTCCTTAGGAAGCAATTGTTAAGCCCTAATATTGGCTCATTACCCCTTAATTTGGGCATATTATATTAGTAATGTTATTTTATTTATGTCGTCTTTAGGCCATTAGTTGTAGTTATACCTCCTAGTCTCCTATATATACTAAGGAGACATTTTCATTTTGAATCATCTTGTACTTGAACATTTAAGTGGGGTAAAAGGAGGTTTCCCTCTAGAAGAGGCTTATTATCTGAAATTATCTCTTTTTTAAGGCGTTGGGTACTTTTTCTGAGGTTTTTCTATGCTATATCGATGTTTGGTTCTTAACATATGGTATCAGAGCTCAAGGTCTTGGGGTTTCGCTGCTACATCTGAGACACCTTGGAATTTTTGCTATAAATTTTTTTCAACAATGTTTCATAAGGAATGGCTTGGAGGATATTTAGTAGATGGATAAAGGTACGTTGGGTTCAAAATTTATCTCCTGGGGCCTTATAATTTTGGAGATAGAGCCTGTACAAGATAGGGTTCTAGAATCATCCTGAACTGAGTCATTGCGGCATTTTCGCTAAAAAACAAAATCTGTAATGTTTCAGACCCTAAAATCTGGAGGCTATTTATAGAAATTAGAAAGGTATTTGTGGTAAAAATTTTAGCTTCTGGATCATCGTAAATTTGTAGATACACCTTGTGTAAGATAGGGTATCTAACTAGTCCTATTGACTAGTCTCAAGAAGGTGTTCCAGGTAAAACAATCATAACTTCTTCCTAGAGTATCCAAATTGAGTGGGACTGGTTTCATTAGATCATGGATAGTTTTTATTATTTCTGATGTGAGTTTCAGAATTTTATATTAATTATTTTGGGCGGGGCACACTATACAAGTGAGATCTCCTCGAAAGGACAAAAATCGGCAAGTTGTGGGGAAGTTACCGTAAATTCCACTTGGCATATCCAATTTTGATCAGACCTGTGGCATTATAGAGAAGAAATATCATAGAACTACACAAAATAAAGTTTCATACCCATAAGGGCCAAAAATTGGGAGATACAATAGAAGAAATATTGTCTAGCAGATCCACCTCAAAATCAAGGTTCAAAAGTGATACTTGGCCAATATGCCACCCAAAAAGGGAACTTCTACACCAACTAAGCCTCCAGAAAATCCTACTTGGACTCTTGATGAAGGTGAAGAAATGTATAGGGACATAAATTATTTACAAAATAAG
>JASDQU010680497.1:36843-47082 GCA_032191745.1 Picea mariana
AAAAGGTAAGATAAGGGAGAATGTCAACTTTTATAAAGGAGAATAAGGGAGAATGTCAACTTTTACATTTACTTTAGGAATTTAATATTACCATTAATTACCAAGGCCACAAACTCCTCAAAGCTCTATCCCCCATCTTTGTTTGTCTTAAATGGTTGTTGGACAAAAAATCAGGGGTGTGGGGGAGCGGTGGGGGCGCCCAGGCATCCCCCTTTGGTGTGGAAGGTGCCTAGTGCCCCCCTTTTCAAAGGGGGACCTCTGTTGGAGAAACTTTCCCCCCACACTGGTGACTTTTCCCCATGTGTTTCCCTGAGTTTCCTCAGAAGGGGGATGTGCATACCCCTTTGGTGGGGGAGGTGCCTAGAGGCCCCCTTTCCGAGGGGGGGCATCTGTTGGAGAAACATGCTCTCCACACCGGGGACTTTTCCCCATGCATTTCCATGAGTTTTCCCAAAAGGAGGACATGAGGAAACATTTCCCCAAGCACCCGCCCGCCCCTAGAGCATGGGAAATGTGGGGGGTGCACCCCCCACCCTGGGGGACACGTCCCCATGGAACACTGCTGATATCACAATCAACATTCCTTGGGTTATTGGTGTATGCAGTAATAGTTCCTTTTCCTTTCAATTATCTGTATGGATTTACCTTTTCTCATGTTTTATTTTGGTTTACAGGAGTTTGTCCTAGGGATTCTAATATTCTCTCTAACAGAATAATCATTGATATGCTAATAAATACTGGGTTTGCTTGTCTTTGGCAGTTTTGACTCTCTTGCCTCTTCCAACAAGTAATTTTACATTTGTCTCTCATTTATCTGATGTTCCACATCAATTTATTGTACTGTTTTAACTTTTTTCCCTAGTTTTCTTCTGATATGGTAGTTTAGGAGTTTATCAATTGCTTTTCCTATCCCGTGGCAAAGCTTTTCCTTCTGGTTCTTTGTATATTGTTACCTTGAGACAAAATCGGTAATTCCATTTCAATAAATAATACTTTCCTTTTTTGCTTGTTAATTTTTGTGGATGTCATATGACGATATTTCTGAGAAGTCTTTCATTAGTATTTCATCTTTGCAGGTTTCCGCAAGGTGCATGGATGTTCAAGAAACTGGAAGGACATGGAATGATCATGTTGATCATAGATCTCACAACCATAAGATGCCTGATGCTATGTCCAAGAGGCTGCATGAACARCATGGGGCCTATCATGATGTGGCTAAATTGGAGAAAGGCGTTTCCAATGGTTGTCATTCTGAGGATGAACTGAGAAGGGAYCACAACAACATTGAATGTTGGGCGTATCATAAAGAAAAAATGCAGGATAGGGATTCAAGTAAACACTGGAAGGAGGTTATAGGCTTCAGAGATGATGACCCAATTAATACAGAGAAACCGGCAAATGAAGAGCAGATTAATCTTAAAGTGAAAGAGATGGCACCAGCAATGGAGAGACAGCATCTAAAAGAGGAGAATTGGGATATTAACTTCCAGAAGGCAGTTCCAAATGAKCTTGTAAATGCTACTGACAGTAAGGTGGTCAGTATAGATCAAAGCTTAAATCGTCAACATCTTGAGGCAGTTGCAAAACTGGAAAAACGCAGGGAGCGTTTTAAACAGCCAATAATTGTTGAAAAGCCTGTCAACAAGAAGGCACAATATGAAACAACAATACAAAAAGAAACAACTGAAGTTAAACAGGAAAGACCTGCTCGAAAAAGAAAGTGGAGTGGCAGTTAGAATAGATATCTTGCAGCCTGTTGAGCACAGAATAGTTAAATTTTTGGTGCTAACTATACATGATATGCTGCTGTTGCCCTGTGGAGGTCTTTCAAACAAGGCCAGGTCCAGATTAGCCCGATAATTTATTGAATTTTATGGATCTAGACTAGCAACTACTGCTCATATGGTGGGTATCATAGTCAATTCACGATGGGAAACCTGTGTTTACTCCTACAAATGCAAGGTATTTCTTGTGATTTTTCATTCAATAAGCATGACATTGTCTCGAGCAAGTTCAGGCTTACGTGGTTGTCATATGCCAGTTGGTGCTCTCAAAATTATTGAGGCTCAAATAAACAAGTGCATGCCTTTTATGCCTATTGATTTTCTTGAAACTTAGAACACGTCATTCAATTCATTGGGGTTGAAGAGCTTTACTTTTACAGTCAATTGCCAAGTTTGAATATCTACGTTTCCTACAGTGAATATGCGCAATTTCTTGGATGGCTCATTCTTTTGTCTGCAAGGTTCAGTGGGGAACCATGGTACCTAGGTATCTGCAGTGTAACAATGACTGCTACAGTCAGAGGGACTTGCAAATACTGCAATCTTTATATTTCTAATGGTTACTGTATATTGGAACATGCTGTCACTACAGATGAGCCAGACTGCTCATCTAAGGTATAAATCAAGTGCACCAGTCATTGCATCATGAACTCTTATGTTAGTTTTGATTGCTAAATTTATTCATGACATCACTGATAGCAAGTTAACAAGTCATATTGCATTTCGTTGAAAATATGATATTTTAAATTATACATTCTTTTAATTTAAAAGCTTTCTGTATTTGATCTCTGTATGGTTTGGAAGTGTAGCTGCCATAGCAAAGATCAGACTTTATAGCATACCTGTTATTCACTCAAATTCTCACCTGATGCTCTACTTGATCCCTAAAATATAAAGGTTAATATTTATTCAGTTTCATAAGCCATGATCTGATTTCTGCTTGTGCTTTACAACTACTGGTTCAGTATAATAATTTTATTTTTAACTTTATTCTACATTAAATTTTTGTTTGTTGATTTTTATTTTGACCTTTAAGAGGTAGAAATCTCTTTTGATATACACATTTAAGTTTGGGAAGTTGCTCTTTCGGGGTTCCATGACCATGTACACTGCATTTTGTAACTCTTACGTGTCATTGTTGCGGAGCCTTTTTCCTGTACTTGAACAAAACATCATAATAGATACGGTAGAAATAATGGGCCTGCAGAGCAGCCATTATTTTCTCCTTTTCTAATTTGAACTATTCCAAAGTGTTTACGGTATGGAACAAAATTTTGATATTTACTATTCATTTATGAAATGCTATTGAGCATACGCTAATGTGTGCTAGGTTATCTCACATGGAAAATATTTTCTATTTGATGCAGTTGTGTGAGTTTATAAATGGCACTCGACAATTCTGTCAATTATGTTTATGATTTGGACACGAGTGTATTGGCTTTATAAGAAGAGGTAATCGTTATGATTTGGGCAACAGTATCAGATTATAAGAAAAGGTGATCATGAAATGATGTCTCTGAAATGGTCACATTGCACCTATCAAATGATCACATGGAGTGTCTATGTGGCTTCTGGCGATGGTGGGAAAGCTCTGATATTTGTTTGTAATTGCAAGTTGTGCAGTACCTACGTTTCAACCATTGTGTGTAGAAAATAACATTTTCCTTCATAAACACGAGTTTTTTTTTTTTAATTCTATTTGAGAATGTTTATCAAGGTTCTTGCTTTCCATAATTCCATCTTTGTATGTAGAATTGTCATTCCATCTTTGTATGTAGAATTGTCATTGCATGCTGAGATTAGAACGATGTTATTTGGAGTTGGGGATTGGGGGAAGAGTTTTAGAGAAGAGAGATGAGATGTTCTAGATATAAAAGCAAGTCCAAGACTCCAAATATGGTATATCCGACTATTGTAGAGACATTGGGAGAGGCCTTTCAAATTTCAAGGATTGAGGTTGGTGATAGCAACCCATAAAACCCCGTTGACAATAGTAAAATTACATTCACATGACAAAAAAGAGAAGAAAATAATTAGAAATATACACACTGACATGACTAGACAATGTTGAAAGTTGAAATTAGATGAATCAATAACTTCTGCTAGGAAGCAAAATGTCAACAAAATGATGGCTTGATACAATCATGATATTTGATATGATCATAATAGTACATTATATGTTGTAAAAGTTTTTGAGGACTTTGTCACTAATCTTAATCAATATGCTTTCGACACTGTGCACCAATATGTTCCAAAAATGCTTCAAATTGCATTGGTGCCACCCTCATTGCCGGGGTCATTATCCTCAAGGTCATCAAAGATGTTTAGAGGCCCCTGAACCAAGCCTTGTTGCAGCTCTACACCCTCATTCTCATCAATTTGTGCGGTAGCCTCTAGATCTGCACCCCATTGGATATGTGGTCCCTTTAAATACTAGAAAGTATTACAACACTTCAAATTAAGGCTACTTGTACACAAACTAGCTCTTTACTATGTCAAAGGGAAGTTTATTCCTCTTAATAGAGTGGATACATCTAATTGGACCAATTCCTTTCAACATTAAAAACATTGGAATTTAAGAAAGGTGAATCACTAGTTGTTATTGCTCTAAAATGTAATAGCTCTAAAATATAATTCTTATGTATTCTCAACCATCCATTTGGATTGTCTTGGCCTAAAGTCAAATGCTTCTAATATAGTCAATTGGTTTTAATACAAAGACATTGACTTTAGGAATGATGGATTTCATATAGATAACATGGGATAATTGATGCAACTACATATGCTCACCAGACATTGAACAACAGCGTTTATTCCATATTCTTGGCCTCATTTGTCTTAGACTCTCTCTATTTAGAGTACTCATTGGTGTCATCATATATTGCAAGGCCTTTTGAACATAAGTTGCCCTCTATAATAAAAATAAAGTGATTAGCATAACTTGGGGAACTCTTTCCTTATTTGAGACAAGTAGATAGCTTGTGATGTATGGTTCTGGCAATTAAATTAAATAGTCTTAATCAATGTTGACATCTAGATGATCCTTGCAACAACTTATTCACATATGTATGTACTTGTGTATGTAGGCATGCATTTATGTATTGAAGACAAATATGTTATAGCACGTAGTGTGTTACTATACCAGATAACTCAAAGGAAAGGATAATTTGAATGTCTAACACTAAATTTCAAAAGTCGGATGAAATCAATGCCATTAGACACTCATGGACACGATCTATATGAAAATGATACACATGGTCTTGGCTTAATAATTTATAGCTCCAACTTGGCATGCTTATCATCACTTATATTTGTTATAAATAGAGTGAAAATGGAAAAAAAGAGGAAATATATCATAAACATACATCAATCTTTATGGATTTATGTTCCAAGCAACACTTTCAACCAATGGATATCAAAATATTGATTTTATTTTGGTTACCTCTAAAATAACATTGCTAAAATTTCACCTAGTATAGAGATAAAGATGGTACAAATCTATGACTGCAATTTTCTATGGCCAAAATTAAGGTTCATAAGGATGCATTCCAATTGCAAGCATTTATCTTAGTAAAGAAATATAGGATGATTATACACTATCAATATATAATAAATAAATATGCCTACCTCAAGAATATGCAACTTTCATAGTGGGGTTGCCTTCTTGTTCATGCCATAGAATATATCTCCTTTGATGTTATTTTAAAAGAGGTATGTTATATTGGTTAAGTAAACAGGACATGATCATTGCATCAAAGGTTAAGTGCATGTCATCGAAAAAAAAACTTATGGAGGTTTGGTTTTAGTTTTATGATATTTAAAAAAGGTAAATTAGTTAAAATGTCTAAAGTTTAGACTCTAGGATTATAAAACACCTTTGAGTTGATGAAATCTGCCATTGCCCTAATGAGACCATTATAGAAGAAAAAAAGAACAAGACACTTAAAGAAATGGCACAACTTGTTATTATGATTGTTTGTTGGCTTGAAGGCATATAATAGAAGGGAATGTTTGGAAACCACCAATTTAGTTAGGGTGCACATCTACAAAAGGTTCTACCTATCAAATGTGGACTTCACACATGAGCATGAATGCCATGTAGTGAAATGTGAATTCCTAGGCAATGCTTGGAATTTTCTTAGATACAAATTTTGGTCATGCCTAGCTCAAAACATGAACAAAGTTTTGTGCAATGAATGTGTTTCTAGAAAACAACTTGAAATAAAGTTAGTTTTTATAATGTTCCAGTCTTAGGATAAAAATTTAAGTTTGATGTTTCATTTCTAACAACCATGAGTGTTGAGTTGTAGCATAGAGAACTTAGACAAACTAATCATTGAATAGGACAGAGTGTTGCACACATTTCGGCATAACATCGTTATCTACCTTAGCATTGAGTAGCAACATCAATGTCAAATCTCTTCATAGCATATGAAGGTTTTTTTAGTGACACAACAAGGTTGCACACTAGTGATCCCCAATTGCTAGTAGTCGTGCAAAGGTTCTCCAATTCTAGAAGTGAACCAAATCTCTCTGATAGCATATCCAACACTTGCTTGGTCATGCCATTCACAATGTTTAGATGGAGTTTCTTTTGCTACCTTATGATGTCAAATCAACATGGTGAGTCTTTGAGGCATGTCTTGATTTCATAGTTTTAACGGTTATGGATGTGGTCCAATCCAACCTTAAGGTTCATTGGCTTCCCAATAATGGCTTGAACAAGTGATTTTCATGAAGGGGTTTTGCAATAATTTTTTTATCTCTTTTAATATTTTCAAGTGTCAATTATTCAACACTAGAATAGATATTTGATGATATCATGGCATAGTACTCGTAGAGAGATTTTTTATGGTACCAAGGTTTTAGAGCTCAAACTTTGTGTTATGGAAGAAATAGCCAAATAAGTATTAAAATGACCAAATTGAGTAATTCCATGCCTAAATAAAGTGAAAGTGTGATTGAATAAGAAGCCCCTTTGAAGGACCAACCCACTACTACAATAGATCAAATGCACAAGATGATACGATCATTCAAATATATATATATATATATATATATAGAGAGAGAGAGAGAGAGAGAGAGAGAGAGAGAGAGAGAACTATAATTTATGTATTGATAATGATTGAGGGTTATGCTTAGGGGATTAACATGCCCCTCCCATTTAAACCAACATCGATCTCAATGTTAATTCACTATGGATGCTTCTACATGACGAACTTATCTTCCCTAGTCACATATTCTATTGGTACATTCTTCCACTTGATGAGGTACTCATTAATTGCTAGGCTTCATAGTTGGTTGTTCCATATGTCAATCATTGTTTCAATGTTAGCTTCATCAACATTTGGAAAAATAGTCTAATTGGGATCTTATGATTGATTACCTTCTTTAAACAAGAAACATGAATATTGGATGTACACGTGAAGATGGAGAAAACTCTAATTTGTAAGGAATTTGTCAATCTTCTACAACACCTTATAGGGATCATCGTACTTGGGTGCTAATTTGTTGTCCTTTTGTTTCCAGAGGGACATCCATTTGTATAGTTTCACCCTTAGAAATACCCAATGCCCCACTTTATGTTAGAATTTTATTCTTGTTCAATTTCATTAACTTTCTTCATCATTTCACTTTAGTAGAAGCATAACTGAAGCATAAACCATATACAATAACTGTAGTGAATAACTAGGATCATAAGAAGATAACCATGCACAAGATACACAAGAATTTATCCTGGGAAACCCTTATGCACAAGGGAAGAAAACCCAACAACCTTTCACTATAATATTTGTCCAAGAGAAGATACAAGAGAAAAATGAAGAATATCGCACTAGTCCAATAGAGTGAAATACACAAGAGAGAATTATATCCAATTGATGTCTACAAATGGCAGATAGCTCTCCTATATATACAAGTCCAACGTGTGAGCTATCATGTCCAAGTGGTGCCTCTTAACAGGGCCAACTTGAACCTTTAAGTCTTCTGTGCAAGGCATGGGCCTTCTTCCTTCTCTTGACTCACAATGAAAGTCTTCTCCATCACGTCAGACATGGCTACAACCAATGTGGACCTTCTCATCTCATCTAGGGGATACAACCCACTAAAATACACTACGGCCACAACCACATAGTGTGTGTTATCATCGTCAAGGGATACAACCACAAGACGTGCCCACAAGGGACAATGGGCTACAACCCATAGTATCCAAACCACTTGGGATACAACCCAAGGGTCATTGGGCACCCAGCCAGTACATTATCCCAATCTCTTGGGCTACAACCCAAGGGTTGTTGGGCACCAACCCAGTACAACATCCCAACCACTTGGGCTACAACCCAAGGGTCGCTGGACACCAACCCAATACAATATGCCAACCTCTTGGGATACAACCCAAGAGTCGCTGGGCACCAACCTAATACAACTTATTAGTCCATCGATAAGTGTCATACTCAACTCAGTCCATCGAGGAGTATCATCACAGGTCAACCCAACTCAGTCCATCGAGGAGTATGACCTGTAGAATGTCTCACAAAGCTGCAATCATCAACAATCCCTCTCAACGAGAGGGTCATTCTCTACCACTCCAAGTTTATCATGGAAGTACTTGAACTTCGAATTGGCAAGGGGCTTGGTGAGAACATATGCAATATGCTCATCTGTAGGAAGGTACTGCACCAATACTGCTTTCCTCTACACCATATCTTGAATGTAATGGTACTTGATCTTAACATGTTTTGAACTATCATGAGATACTAGATTCTCTGAGAGCTTCACACAACTCTAGTTATCACAATGAATCACGGTGGTATCCAACATCTTCCCAAACAATCTTGCAAGGAGCTTCTGGAGCCACACTGCTTCGCGTACTGCCATACATACTGCAATATACTAAGCTTCTGTGATACTCAAGGCCACATAAGTATGTTCCCTGCTACACCAGAAACCATGGTAGACCCCAAACTGAAGCAACACCCAGAGGTGCTCTTCCTGTCCATTACACTCCCTACCAAATCAGAATCAACATATCCCTGCAATCTCATGTCAATACTAGAAGCATATCTCAGGCCATCTCCAAATGTGCCTCGCAAGTATCTCAACACAAGCTTCACAACTACCCAATACAACTGTCTCAGCTGACTCATGAATTGGATAAGTGCACTCACTGTATAGAAATATCTGGTCTGTTGTTAACCAATTACATCAATGATCCAATCAACTTCTTATACATAGTCAGATCAATCAAGTCTGAATCGGAAGAGGACTCACTCAACTTCTTCAGATTCGACACCATTGGTGTGGCCATGGAATTACAATGCAATATCCCAAATCTCCTCAAAATCTCAACTATATACTTCCCTTGAATCAGGAAGATCTCATCAGTTCTCTGCCACACCTCTAGTCCCAAGAAATAGTGCATCATGCCAAGATGATTCATTTCAAACTCAAAGGCCAACTCATGTTTCCACCAAGCAATGAGACGCTCTGCTCCGATGAGAAATAAATCATCAATGTAGAGGATCAAAACCAGGGACTCACCATCAACAATCTTATAGTACATGTTGGCATCAACAACACTCTTGCTGAAACCCAAACTCATCAGGTATCTGTCAATCCTGGCATACCAAGCTCAAGGTGCCTGCTTGAGTCCATACATAGCCTTCTTCAACTTGCACACATGAGACTCCTTCTCATGGATCACAAAACCATCTAGATGCTCGATGTACACCTCTTCCTCAATCTCTCCATTGAGGAAGGTTGTCTTCACATCCATTTGATGTAGACTCCAACCCATGGCTGAAGAAAGGGCAATGAACGCTCGAATGGAGGTGTATCGAGCAACATGAGCAAATGTCTCCTCATAGTCTATTCCCTCTACTTGAGAGAATCCTCCAGCCAAAATTTTTTCTTTGTGCTTCTTGGTGCTCCCATCAGCTGCATGTTTGATCTTATAGATCCACTTGAAAGTCACCACAGACTTCCCCTTAGGTCTTGGAAAAATATCCCACACATCATTCTTCATGATGGACTGATACTCCTCCATCATGGCATCTCGCTATATGCCTCCTCATAACAGGAAGGATCAGAATCAATGATGTGGCTCATCGATACAACATAGCTCGAGAATCTCTAAGGTCTCTTGCTCTCTCTGAAAGTACCATAGGGAGTTGCATGTCCCTCTACCCCCTACAAAGTATGATGATCCCATGCATGCCTTTTCCGGCCTAGTGCAATATCTCTAAGAACATCAAAAAGATCAACAGGCTCACCTGTCTCCATGGGCTCAACTGGATCCCTCTAAACTGCTAAAGGGTGAGGGGGAGAAGATACCATCTCCTCCTTCCTCTCACTATCAATCTCCATGTGAGATCCTCTAGATATCCCGAAGGATACCTCCTCTTCAAGGGAAACATCCCTACTCACCTCAATCTGTCTCTGACCTGGGATGTAGATT
>JASDQU010680497.1:71972-86415 GCA_032191745.1 Picea mariana
TTCTTGCATGCTTGTGTAGAAGGTGAGGGCATATCCATCCATGTTAGAGGAAATTTTCTCCAAAAATGGGTCTCCTAAGAAATTTATAAAATAATAATCCATGTGCCACATCAAAGTCGTGTATGCCACATCACATTGCCATATAATATAGTCTAATCTAGAATTACGAGATGAGAGTTAAAAATAATAATGGAAAGTTTAGATTCTTGTGCATAGACAATAAATAATAATAAATATTGTAAAATAAATAATTACTATTAATATATAATATGAAAATTAGAATAAATAATATATTATTAATATATGATAATAAAACTAATTCCTTACTAAGATAAAAAACAACATGTTCATTGTGTTGGATTGTGAATTTTTTCTGATCGCACGCTAGGGTTTATGCCTAGGGTTTGAGCCTGATGCACTGCGAGTCTGCGCGTCCTGGCACCTCTAGCAACCCTATGTTCCTGCCTGGCGCACCTGCCCTACTACATTCTCTGACACAGTAAGATGACGTAAGATGAAGGGGTGAAATCCCCCTCTTACCAGAATGTCATCGCACATGAGACAAAAACCTCCATATTACGTCGATCGCCCTTCGAACCCCGCCACACCTTCGGGACCAAATTCTGGATGAAGATACTGGACAAGACAAATTTATGAGCATGGATGTGGAATCGTCGCATCCAAAATCTTCTCGAACTTGGATATTGGGAAAATGCATCCCACAGACACTTACAATGCCAAAATATGTCATCAAATCTGCCAGGGTAGGAGAGCACACCCAGTTCATGAGGGACCATGCACTCATTGGCAAATTTCTTGGACTCTGGCCATCTAAAAGAGACCTAGTGTTAGCACTATAAGTCACCCTCAAATTGCATAGAAGGTAAGCCCAGTACCCATTAGTTTATATAGTAAATGTAAATGAGTTTTAAGAGGCCAAATGGAGAAGAATCAATGAAAATAACATTTTAAATCAGAAATTTGGACTGGTATGTGCGGAGAGAAGGGTCGTGGGGGCCGATTGCCAATCCAAAATTTCCTGAGGGACGAAATTTCCTGCAAAGCACATAACTAAGCTGGGCTCGCATCTGACATAAGAAGGCCTGTACAGACTGACAGAGTAGGCACCGCATGGAAAATTTGAATGCAGGGGTCCAATCACATTCCTGGTGGTTGCAACATTTTTAGTATATATAGGCAGTTTTGATATTTTGTTAAGGTCGAATGGTTGAGCTAGGCTCCCTGCTATTGTAATATTTTGATGAAGAACACTGGTTCTTTGGTTATGTATTGATTTGAGACTTATTGATTAATCTAAGTCATCTTTCTTACTCCATCTTATTTTCCTTTGATACTGAGAGAGTTCATGATTGACTGATTCACATGGATTGTTGTGATTGCATTATGATGAATGTTTGATTATAATGATATTATGATTTCTTTTAGTTTCCTTGAAATTTGAATCCAAGAGGATCTTGTATTTAAGTTTTTCTTCCTTAGGCTTCTGGAAGGCATGATGTTCATGACATACCTCTACACTTTTCTCACCAAATTCTTCCTCCTACTCACCTTTACTCCAACTTACCGACTGAAGTTGATCAAATATCTCAATTGCTTGCGCATACCAGTACAGATTTATGAGTTAAAACACTATTTTCATTGAGTCTTCTCCATTTGGCCTCTTAAAACTCATTTACATTTACTGTATAAACTAATGGGTACTGGGATTACCTTCTATTCAATTTGAGGGTGAATTCTAGTGCTAACATTTCTGGCGCTGTTGCCGAGGAATGAATTGAAGACATTTCCCTGGGATAAAACGGAAAAGAGCTTCTGATTCTGAAGGTGCATAAGATATAAGAACCATTGAATATTGTGCTTGCACCTGGCGATTCCACTATGTTGAATCCACTATTTCAGTTGTGGCTACCTCTAGTACACCCGAAGCTGACCCAAAGATTTTTTCTCGAGAAGGCTTTTAGCAACTGCTTTCTCAACTTGAAATTTCCCTGGGAGATTGACAAAGATCAGACACATTCATAATGCATATCATTCACCTGGTGACTCCATGATTAAAGGATCCAATGGCGACTCCACTGTTTTGAAATGGAAAGAATCTTGGCTCAAAGGTTTGCTTCTTTTAATTTCTCCTCTGTTCCTGGTTTCCCTAATGTTGTTCCTACTATGGACGAATGCAGTGATTTTATTCCCATATTTAGAGAGTGTAAAGATGACAACCCTGCCGAGCATCTCCATGAGTTTCATGAACTCATGCATCAGTGGGAAATACATCATGAGGATGTATTATTGAATATGTTCATGATCTCGTTAGCAAGAGATGCTCGCAAGTGGTACCACTCCTTACCCCTTGCTAGCATCTCCTCCCTAGAGCAGTTTCATGCAACTTTCAATAGGCATTGCCAAAAGTTTTATTCATCTGAGTTTATTTCTCATAACTGTTGTAAGGAATATAACGAATGTGTTCAGAATATAGCAGATTCTAATGCAGACTGTGAGGATGAAGAAGATGATTTGGGTGAGGTGGTGGGACTGGAAATAGAAGAAGTAAAGGCATATTTTTCTTGCTGATCTTATGAAGAAAACGCAGAGGATATTCTGGTCCCTGAAACAGATGTTCTAGGAAACCCTGCTTATGCCAAAGAAGTGATGTCGGATATTGACCAAGAGAAAACAACTTTTGACGGATATCCCAGCGAAAACGATGAAGAATAGAGCTTTTCCATGCTCCCAAATATGATTGCTGGCAGTGTTGATGATTACATAGCCATGGATGTATTATTTTCTACCCTTGATACACCTGTTGTCTCATATTTGGAGGAAGATATAGTGGTGGAGGAGGATTCTCCTCTTTTCCTTCAAGAGGTTTTCCATAATGTATTTCTACCTAGGATTGAAGAGAAGAATCAAGAGATCACTCCTTTTTTTCAATATGGAGGCGTTTTGTGCTCACCCCTCTTTAATGAGTGTTCATATGAAGAGCAACAGATCTAAACACCAAATTTTGCTGACTTGGGGAGTAACCAACCTGAGTATGACAACTATGAATTTGATTTCGATTTGGATATGAAGGATTTCCAAGACCATACTATAGATACTTTTCCTTTATACATTAAGGAAGAGCATTGTGTGGAAATCAGCCATCTTGGGCTCGCAAAAGACACTAAGCAACATGATAGAGAGAAAGATCCATCCATGGATATACATGAAGAGACTTCTTGCTCTCAGTTAGCATATGTTATTCAGAGCAGACAAAGGAGAAATGGAGGAGCTAAAGGTGCAGTTTATCTCTTGTATTGAACCTGTAGATGAGCAATTATTACCTGGGATCAACCGACCCACATTAGTCCTCTACCCACCTGTACACTCTGAGAACATCGAACGATGGGTGAGTAACCATGAAGAGCAGGAGGTAATTTCTTACCAGTCAATCTTTCTTGATTGTAAATTTTGTGACCTTGTGGGGTTATATATGGAACTATGTTTTCCAAAAGCATTGGAGCCTGCAAAATTGTTCATATTATCATCATTCGAAGGTATCGACAGTGTTCCAATACATGTTTTCTTTATGCTGTCATACTTCTCTTACCTTTTATGGATTATTTTCACTAAAGAGAAGAATTATATTACTGAATAGTCTGGGTGGTTATGGTGGATGTTTGCTTTCACCTAATACTTTGTAAAAATTAGTTAGCCTAGGACTGTACATAAATAAGCTCTTTCTGGAGCATGTGTGCTTTTTTTTCCTTTTTATAAGTAGAATAGTGTACATGTTGGCCTTCGGAGAAATGTTTTGAGCTCGACTCCATAACCCAACAACTAAGGCACTGGAACTACTTGTTCTTAGCAGCTTGCAGGGAGCATGCCATCCCCTGTGGAGCCAAATGTTATCACATGAACTTGTTGGAGTCCTATGGGTTTGTGGTTTCTACCTAAGTCTGTAATTTTTCCCCAGTCTCCCTGTTTTCCCAACCCATAGCTAGTTGTCTGAATCCTCTATCATGCAGGCCACAACCATGAACACAAAGAGAAGCTTTCCTAACAGTCTATTTTGGGCTTGAAGCATAAGCGGAAGGTAGTTTTAAATTTTTACCAGTGGAGATCCATTAGGCGAATCGATCGAGGACATGCATCCTTTTGGAAGGTCAAAATTGTGTGAAGTATAGCGCTAGAGAAAAATCCCGAATATCAAAGTTCAGGTAAAGATTAAATCTAGTCCGTGGATCTTATTGGGAGAGATCAACAGTGGAATATTATCGCGGGAATTGGGAGTTCGAAATGTTGTTAAAATTGTTCATCAAAAATACGAAGTCCCGAAACCTGAAAGTGAATATGAGCCATTGATCAACAAGAGCCACGTGTCATCAGATCCACAACTCTGGGTAAAAATGCATGGAAGAGTGAGTGATATTTGAGTTTTGGTTTTCCCGGAGCCCAGAAACCTGAAGTGGATCTCGACCGTCCAAATATAGAATGTCATGCATCATCATATCTGTCACTCTGGGAGTTTTAAAATGATAAAAGTGCCGAAGTCCCAAAGTCCTGAAGCGTCTAAGTCTCGAAGTCCTGAAGCACCGAAGTCCCAAAGCACCGAAGCACGTGACACACTCTCATCAAGCATGATGCGTGGCACTTTTTCCAGGTCATTTTGTCATGGCCATGTCACCCTCCTTATCATGACACATCAGCAGATGTGACATCATATGACGTCATCTGGACCACCCATCAATGGGGACATGTGGCTGAAATCTGTGAGCTCTGGATAAAGGCCTGAAGTAATCCTCGACCATTCGATTCATGAGGACACGCGTCAGTATATTTCCAGCTCTGGGTAAAGGCCTTTGGGAGCTCAGGTTTGATATTTTATTTTCCAGTAGTCCGGAGACCCGAAAAGCATCTCGGCTGTCGATCTCAGGGAGCCACGTGTCTTTAGATTCTCAGCTCCGAAGGTTTTACTTGGAGGGAAATGGAGTTTGAGAATTGAAATTCTTGAAGGCCGATCCGCGAAGCAAAGCTCGACCATTGTTTTGAAGAGGAAGATCTGATTCATCAATCTAAAAAGTGCCAAAACTGAGTCGTTGATCAGAGAGCCTAATATTAGATCGCAAGATCAATGATCACACCAAATTGTGGGGTTGAAAGGTGCACACTTTTTAAAATCTCAGGGGTGGGCCGCAATCAAAACCGTGGTTTTTAGAAAGGGACGCATGGCGGTTCATGGTGAATTGTGGGGACAAAAGCGCTTTGCTTTCAGACCACCCTTGGTAGCGCCCACAATTGCGCAGTTGCGTAGGGTCATGGCCCTAGGTCACATTGAATATGGAGCAATGGAGAGGAGATGCTTGGTCACAAAAGAATATCTTCTTGGCCTCGAGGTGTCGAGATTGACTCGAAGAAGTCATGGGCACCGCATGGAACATTCATGGGTGTCAAGCCTCATCCTGATCCCGATGAAGGTATTTATTGAAAATGGGGGTGATGGTTGAGACTCATCTCACCCCATAAATGGAATGCGTGGAGAGAAGGGTCGTGGGGGCCGATTGTCAATCCAAAATTTTCTGAGGGACGAATTTTCCTACAAAGCACATAACTAAGCCGGGCTCGTGTCTGACATAAGAAGGCCTGTACAGGCTGATAGAGTAGGCGCCAAATAGAAACTTTGAATGCAAGGTCCCGTTCACATTTCTGGTGGTTGCAACATTTTTAGTATATATAGGCAATTTTGATATTTTGTTAAGGTCGAATGGTTGAGCTAGGCTCCCTGCTATTGTAATATTTTGATGAAGAACATTGGTTCTTTGGTTATGTCTTGATTTGAGACTTCTTGATTAATCTAATTCATTTTTCTTACTCCATATTATTTGCCTCTGATACTGAGAGAGTTCATGATTGACTGATTCACATGGATTGTTGTGACTGTATTATGATGAATGTTTGATTATAATGTTGTTATGATTTCTTTCAATTTCCTTGAAATTTGAATCCAAGAGGATCTTGTGTTTAAGTTTTTCTTCCTTAGGCTGTTGGAAGTCCTGATGTTCACGACAAACCTATACACTTTTCTCACCAAATTCTTCCTCATACTCACCTTTACTCCAACTTACTGACTGAAGTTGATCCAAGACCTCAATTGCTTGCGCATACCAGTCCAGATTTCTGAGTTAAAACATTATTTTCATTGAGTCTTCTCCATTTGGCCTCTTAAAACTCATTTACATTTACTATATAAAATGATGGTTACTGGTATTACCTTCTATGCAATATGAGGGTGACTTCTAGTGCTAACACCTAGCTCATTGGATCAAAACCTGGTGGACACGGAAAGGAGACTATGAGCTCCAGCTAAGCTCCAAAGGATTATTCATAGTAATATTATATAACCTAGAAGACAAAGACAAAATATTCGAAGGAAGACCATATTTCTACAACTCAGCAGGCTTGTACTTATGATTTTGGATGGACCGAGTCAACCCTAAAAAATAAAACTTTGCCTACGCCCCAGTATGGATCTGACTCTACTCTCTGCCTCAGGAGTTCTGGATAAAGGAGATATTAGCAGGCATAGGCAACACTCTAGGAAGGCATGTCAAGTCCTTAGAAGCCACCAAACAAAGAAAATATACATCCTATGCAAGAATCTGCGTCTACATGGACATATAAAAATCCCTACCAGGTTCGGTCAAACTAGAATACGAGGATGAGGAATGAGAACAGACCATAGACTACAAACATATACCATTTCATTGTAGGAAATGTCATGAACATGGGCATCTTTTTAGGGACTTCCCCCTCAATTGCCCAACCAAACCAGAAATGGAGGAGAAAATGAAAGAGGGTTTCACACAGGTCCACAATCGCAAAAATTAAGCTCAGAAGAAAACCCATGAAGGAGGAGGGCGAAAAAACTCCAATGCAAACTACTTTGACACCCTCAATCATATTCCAGAGGTAGAAGAGATAGAAAACCCACACATCTCTGAAGACAGGGGAAACATCAAAAGTAAGGAGAAGCAACAACGACAACCATGAGTAGAGCAGAAAATCAATCCATAATCTCAACCCCCTTTGATCCTAGGAAAAGGCCCAACAATGGATGAGGACACGACAATGGAGTTGAATGATCATGAGTTGGTTGACATAGATCTGGATAAGCTAGAGGAAGAACTAAACAAAAAGGATTTCCAAACCATACAAGATGATCAACTCAGGAAAGTCCACAAGGTTTTTCTAAAATCTACAGCAGGAGCCACTTCTAGGATAAGTATAGGCACTGATCCAAACCCAGACCCAAGGAAAATCCATAAGGAAAACAAAATATGAGGATGAAAATTTGCTCAACAATTGATAAAGGAGGCATGTAACTATATGATCAACTCAGGACAAATCCAACGTCTCTCAGAAGGTTCCTTCTCTCACCCCCCAACATGTTAATGATGGAAATCATCACATGGAACATTAGAGGCTTAAATGGAAGATGCAAGCAAAGGATTCTCCAAAAATGCATAAAATTTGAAGACCCAAACATCCTACTTTTGCAAGAAAAAAAATGCGTAGGACCTACAACGGAGGACATATTCAGAAGCTGTTGGAGACAAAGAAAGTTTTACCATCTGGACTCCAAAGGAGAAACATGTGGACTTGCCACTCTTTGGAATCCAACCACTGTGATAATGGATCAAGCACTCTCTACATCAAACACACTAACCGCCCACTACCGAGCAATAGGATCGGACAAATATGGAATAATCACCAATGCTTATGGCCCTCAGAGAAGCCAAGAAAAAGATCTCTTCCTCATAAGCCTGGCTTATCTGGGATCTCTTACTGGGAAACAATGATGGATTATTAGAGGAGACCTAAACATCATCCTCACCCTTGGGGAAAAAACAGGAGGGAAGAAACACCTGGAGCAGGATAGCTCAAAACTCCAAGAACTCATAGATAATCTCAAACTAGTCGACATCGAAAAAGGAAATGACACTTTCACCTAGTCCAATAGGAGATCAGGCCCTCAAAAAATTGCAAGTAGACTGGATCAATTCCTCATCTCGAAAACCCTTTTGTTAGAAGTATCTATGGTAGAAGCCAACATTCTGCAAAAAGCAGGGTCAGATCATTGGCCAATACAACTATGGATAGATATGATAACCATTCCAAAGCTCAAACCCTTAAGGTTCAAAAAATTGTGGTTATCCCACCCGGACTTTTAGGAACTGTCCCAACAATGGTGGGAAAATGCAGAGATCCATCATGGAACCAGAATGTACAGATTCCAAAAAAGGCTAAAAATATTCAAGCACCGATTGCGCTAATGGAAGATATATGCATTTGGAAACATCTTTCATGATCAAAAAGAGCTATAATATAAACTTGAAGACATACAAAAGAAGAACATACAAACAGGTCATACAGATGCCCAACAATAAATGGAAGAGGACACCCTCAAAAGGAAGCTGGAAGAAATATACAAGAAGGAGGAAATACTATGGAAGCAAAAATCTCATGTTCAGTGGCTCAAAAAGGGGGAAAAACTACAAATTCTTCCACAGATCCATGAACCAAAAGTGATTCATCAACCACATTACAAAGTTGGAAGACAACCAAGGTAACACCATCCTAACCCATAGGGAAATAGAAAATGAGTTGTGGGACTACTACAAGAATCTACTCTCAGAACCCCCCACAGACAAGACTTCAACAATTGAAAGGATCACTCAGAACATCCCAACCTTAATCTCCTCATAACAAAATGCATCTCTCATGAGTCCCATAATGCAAGTTGAAGTAGATCAAGCTGTACAAAGTCTCCCTAAAGGAAAGGCTCCAGGTCCAGATGGCTTGACCACTGATTTCTTCCACCATTGTTGGCCTATGCTACGTGAAGAAGTATGATTAGTTGTCGAGGAATCCAGGGTCTCAGGAAAATTCCTTCCTACACTAAATGCCACCTTCCTCACTCTCATACCTAAATAAGAAAGAGTCACCAACCTGAATAACTTTAGGCCCATAGTGCTATGCAATTTGATCTAAAAAATCATCTACAAAGTCATATCTCTGAGGCTAAAACCCATTCTCCCCTTTATCATCTCAAAAGAACAGTCTGGATATGTAGAAGGCAGGAAAATTTTGGATAATTTCATTCTGGTTCATGAAGTCATCCACTCTCTCAAAATAACTCGTACCCCAGGTATGTTACTCAAACTGGACCTCTCAAAATATTTTGATAAAATAAGTTGGAACTACATGAAAGCCCTTTTGGAAGCCTTTGGATTTAGCAATGAATGGATCTCTTGGATATTGAACCTCATCTCCTCAACCTTCTTCTCTATCTTGGTCAGCGGTGTTCCCTCCCAACTGTTCACACCATCCTGAGGTATAAGGCAAGGAGACTCACTCTCCCCCTTCCTTTTTGTAATAATGGTCGAAGTCATTGGACGATACATCAAAGCTCCCATCCAGAATGGCTCGCTTTGAGGCCTTAATCTTCATGGCCTCCAACCAACTGCCTCCCACAACCAATTTTTTGATGACACCATGCTCCTAAACAACCCCACTACCTAGGAAGCAGGCAAGCTAAGAACCATTCTCACAGACTTCAGCAAAGCCTCAGGAACCTCTTTTAACCTGGATAAATCCCAACTATTCTTCTTCAACACACATGCAACAGTCTAGAATCATATCTCATGCTTGTTAAACACACCAATATTCTCTCTACCCTCTCAATACCTGGGACTCCCACTCTCAGACTCAGTTGCTCACAACATCTCCTGGGACTCCCTTCTTCTCTCAATCTCCAATAGTCTCAGCAACTGGACTTTCCGCTACTTCAACCTTCCATCTAGACTCACTATCCTAAAATATGTTCTTTAAGCCATCCCAACCTATCTTTTCTTGGCCCTTGCTGCACCTTAGTCTGTCATAAAAATAATAATAAACCTCTGGAGGAATTTCCTCTGGCATGGTCATGATCCGAACAAAAAATGAGCTCTGGTCAGCTTTGAAAAAGTCTGCAAACTAAAATCTATAGGAGGTCTGGGCCTAAAGGATCCAGGCAAATTAAATAACATAATGGTTGCAAAAACTTGGTGGCGTTGGCTCAAATCCCCATCAGAGCTCTGGGCCCATCTCTGGAAACAAAAATATTCCCCAAACATCCCTCAAGATCACCTAATCCGAATGCGGGACAAGATCCAGGGATCCAACATCTGGAATGCTACTTGGAAGAATCACACTTTAGTCCAAGAACATGCCTTTTGGGAAATCCAAAATGGTCAGAATGCTCTCTTCTGGATGGACTCCTGGCAACAGATGCCCCCCTGCAGATTGAGGATAATCTAAAAACATACATGGACCACATTCATAATCTCCCCTCCCTCAAAGTGGAAAATATTTGGGAGAATTCCTCCATTAGCCTCCCCTTGCGCAAATAGAAAGAGATTGCTCAGGATCTTCACATAGCGGCCGATTGCAATCTACATCTTTGGAAAGAAAATATTCAACAAAGGAAGATCCGATTTAGTTCAAACCCAAACATCCTAAGATGGGGATATACTCCCAATGGCAACTTCACACTCAAAGAAGGCTACAATTTGCAGGAAAACTTTCAAAATAACAAAAGAAAGTAGATATGGACTACAATATGGAAATCTAAACTCTGGCCGAAAATCTCCACCTTTCTCTGGCTAATGGTTCAAAAAAAAATCTTAACTTGGGATAACCTCAAAAGAAGAGGCTTCATTGGACCTTCAATATGCCACTTGTGTCTACACCAGGAAGAGACCATGGTACACCTCCTAAATCACTACCCATATAGTGAGCTAATCTGGACCCAGGCTGCCCATAGCATGAAAAGAACCAATCGAGAGACAAATAACATCATCAATACTCTCAAAAATTGGGGGGATGGATCCTACAAAAGTCCCATCCTTAATAGAATTTGGAAAATATTACCTGGCTTCCTAGTTTGGAAACTCTAGAAGGAGAGAAATAGAAGAATCTTCCACTCTCATGCCTCCCTCCCCCAACCCTCTGGACAATCATTCACAAGAACATCCTGGAAAATCTCAAACTCCACCCCTGGACCCCTGAATAATTCCCTTCAGACCCCTATGGAACCTCTGTTCTAAGCTCTTGGAATCTCACCCTCACCCCCACACTATCCTTCCAACACTCTTTTCCCAATCCCAACTCTTGGCTTCCCCTCCCCCAGGATTCCACAAAGTCAATTTTGATAGTGCATCAAAGGGAAATTCTGGTCGCTCAGTATATGGAGCAGTTATTTGGGACATCGAAGGCCAAATACAACACCTAATGGCAGTAAATCTAGGATATGACACAAGTAAATCGATAGAAATATGGGGACTGATCAAAGGGATCCAAATGGATATAGATCACAATGTCTCCAGTCTAATAATAGAAGGGGACTCCAAAGTCATCATCAACATTGCCACCAAAATCATCACAGGAAAGGACCCAGAGAGAATCACCCCCAGTTGGTGTCTCCTTGGGCCCCTCAACAGCTTGAAAGCTCTTCTCAGGCCCACCTCAACTTTAATCACCTCACACAAAAGACGTGAGGCCAACAAGGTGGCAGACATGCTTGCAAATGCAGGAGTAAACAATCAAGAAGACATCTACCTTGACTTGTAGCATTCTCAAAGATCGCAGCTAATGATTCAATGCAGGAAGCTGGCGCTTCAGGATCTCCCTCCCCCAGATGGGGTGACAAGTGGACGAAAGTGGGAGCCAGGTGGCGCTAGGAAGCGTAGGGAGCTATTAATCCATGCCGCCACTCTCTCACCCCCCCAGCTAGAATGACCCACATTCACTACGATTCAATGGAGGTGCGCTGGGAACTCTGAGGAAAATTGAGGGAGCCATTCGTGAACCAAGTTGGGTGTACATGCACCAGGCTTGCAGTCACCTCGACCTTCATGGATCCCTCCCACAGAAACTCACAAGTTTTCATGAAAGCTGAGATGCCGGATTGTTCTCTCATTCCTCCTTGGAATTTGGCTATCCTTCTCCTCGACCTTCTCTGGATCTTCCACAACCTTTTTCACTTTGCACCCGCCCAAGACTTCTCTGGTTCCATTCATCCAAGCTCACAACATACCCATGGAGCATGGAAAGTTTAGGTGAGGCCCACTATATTACAATGACAAATTAGACACAATCATCTTCCCCCTTCCCAACTCACCCTCATTATCACAAGTCGTCTCAGGAAAAACCAGCCCCCACCCCAATTCCCACCATTGACCTTGGTAGAGGCCCTTTCATGGCATAAATTACCCCTCTCGAGAATTCTTCCCCTCTGCTCAGTCGTAGCCCTGTAATTAACCCTCAAAGAGTCCATTCTCCAGACCATTTCTACGACACTGGTTCTTTTTTAGTGGAGGAAGAGATTCCCCCCAACTGGCAAGTGGCCAATCCCTTGAAAGCAATGGCAGCGATGGACATAGAATGAGACATAGTGGACATACCAGATGCAAGGAACACAACTGAGGAAGCAGACACAACGAAAGGAATGGATGCAGACATGGCAGAGGAACCGCCTCCGCTGACCCCAATTTGATTTGCAAAGGAGCACCTTCAGCTCATATTTGAGCTACAGAAAAAAATGGATGAACATTCCCATATCCAAAACTTCTTTGGACAATGCTTGGGCCTCCTGATGGACACAATGATGACTTCTCTATCTAGCAAACAATTTCCAACATGTGGACAATTATTCATCCTAGCCTACAATGCCCAGGGATGGCCAAGTCCAAGCTAGCTCTCTCAGGTTTTATGGTTTCTTTTTTCCTTAGTCAATTTTGTAGAGAATTAAAATTCTCCGTCAAGCTATGTAAGACAGTCGACCATGGCCACTGCACAGTAGAACATTCTGATCCTTTTATTCAAAATAGTTTTCAGTTAAAGTCACAGATACACTTGATGGCCACATGTCCTGGTTTCCCTACTGTGGTGGGGCAGGGGGCATAATCTCGTTTTTGTATTGACACGTAAATGTGTGAATATATTTTTAGTGCTCTTTTATTTACAAAAAAAAGATGATAATAATATATAATAATAATTTATAAAATAGTCATAATTAATAATATATGATATAATAATATAGAATATAGTCATAGTCTAAACGTTCTACGTTTTGGATCTTTTTCAGCGATATTTTTTGGGGATATTTGCTTGAAATCCGGCCAGAAATTGTTGTATTTGCATATTTGAGTGGTTAATTCTGTGTAATTCGAGTTCCTCGGGGTTTTTTCCACACATTGAATCCATTTCTGCATTAAAAAATGCAATTTAAACAAAAGAAAATTGTGATTTCGTGTAAATTTATATCATCGGATTCTAACAAAAATGGCAAAAACGTAGAACAATTAGACAACACCTAGAATATATAATATAATCATAATATAATATGAATTAATAACTATAATATAATACTACTATGAATGTGGTAACATTAGAATAAATGTATAATATGATATAATAGTATATTATAATAATATTAAATATATAATATAATACAAATATGAATGTGCAAACTTATTAGAGGATATTTGTAGTATAAATTAAAGATGAAAAGGTCAACCATACTACCAATTAATATGAATTAATTATTATATAATACTAAAAAATAAGTATATTACAACTTTATAACTACTATTTAAATATCATATAATATTACAAATTAATAACTATATGATATATTATTGTTACTGTTGTCTAATAAAATTATAACAATACATTATTAATACATAATGGAAGAAGACATTACTATATTGATATATAATAATAATAGAAATCTAGTAAATAAATGATAATATATATCATATAATAAATAACAAAAGTACTAATAATATAAATTATTCCATATTGAGTATTTCAAAGACAGTGAACATATCCCAAGATGATCTCACCAGAATATTAACTAAGATTAGGTGTACGCATGGTTAAATATTTTCAAATAGAAACATAACACATAATCATCTTTGATTTTTGTATGTCCGACTCAACTATTATGGTTGATTCAATTCTTTAAAATTCTATTGGCTATTGAATCTCCAACTCAACAAGCACAATTTTTCTTATAAGACCCATTTTTAGAGCAAATTTCCTCTAATGCAATTTCACCTCATCCACACATGGATTTGATTCTACTCTACCCTCTGAAATAACCTTTGGAACAAAAACATCGTCACTCCCTTCAATATTTCAATGAGATATATATAAACTAGAGGACCTCACATCCTCATCAATGTTCACATCTCAACTCACCACAATCATCCATACAATTGGAATATATATCTTGTGAGATGTGGAAGTATAATTATATCCAACAACATGAGATGCTATCAATGAAATATCGAACCTCCAAGAAACACTAACCCATGAATTTGAAGGAATGTAACCTTGGATC
>JASDQU010680499.1:37789-49298 GCA_032191745.1 Picea mariana
ATATACCAAGGAGACATTTTCATTTTAAATCATCTTGTACTTGAACATTTAAGTGGGGTAAAAGGAGTTTGCCCCCTCAAAGAGGCTTATTATTTGAGATTATCTCTTTTTCAAGGCATTGAGTACTTTTTCTAAGGTTTTTCTATGCTATATTGATATTTGGTTCTTAACATTTTTCTTGATAGGAGTGGTTTCAAGACAAGAAAATACCACCAGAAAGTGTGCCCTAGTGGAGCACATCTTTTCAATCCATAATTTGTGATTCAGGGGCAGGATGACTGTCAGAAAAAAGATTGATGAGAAGTTGGAGGGAGATGACAACTTCAGATCCTAGAGGTGCAGAGTATCCCTCCTCCTAGAAGAACATGATCTAGAGAAGTTCAATAAAGAAGAGGTTTCAGAACCAGAGGGAGATGAGGATAAAGAAAAGCACAAAAAGGACATGGTCAAAGAAAAGAGGATTATTGCATACTCCATTAAGGACCATATTATTCATCACATATTTTCATTATCCACTCCAAAAGAAATGATGGATTCCTTAACCCGATTGTTTGAAGGCAACAAAATAAACCAAAGAATGACCTTGAGAACTCATTTAAAGAATGTGAGGATGAAGAATTCAGAAACAATCCACTCTTACTTCTCAAGAGTGAAAAAGATCAAGGAGAAGATAGAATCCATTGGTGATACAATGAATGGAGAAGAAATGGTGATGACCACCTTCAATGGCTTCCCAAGGTCATGGGATGCATTTATTCAAGGGATATGCTCAAGAAGGAAGATACCCAAGTTTGATAGGCTATGGGAAGATTGCAACCAAGAAGAAGCAAGGACGAAAACAAGAGAAGAGAAAATGACAGATGATGATCAAGCCCTAGCTGCCCACACTAGGAAAGGAAAGATCAAGAAAGAACCCTCCTCACCCAAGAAGTTTCAGAAGGGACAAATAAATAACCCAAATATCAAATGTTAATGTTGTCAAAAAATGGGACACATTGCTAGGAATTGTTCCCTCATTCAGAGACCAGTGGAAAAGAAAGGAGGTAAAAGGCATCATGTTCATACAATTGAATATGATGATCCACCCAAGAAGGTTGCAAAGGAAGATGAATCAAGTGATGAGGAGTATGTTCTTATCTCAGCCCTTACAGGAACTGTCACTCATGGAAGTGACATTTGGCTAGTGGACAGTGGTGCTTCCAAGCACATGACAGGTTATAAAGACTCCTTGTCTAACCTTACTCATAATTATTCACTACACAAGATGAAATTGGGAGATGACTATAAATATCTGATCAAAGGAGTAGGAGAAGCCTCCTACAGGTTAGACTCGGGAAAGTCAATGAAGATGAAGGAAGTTCTCTATGTTCCTGGATTGAAGAAAAACCTTCTCTTGATTTCAACATTAGATGAGAAGGTTTACAGAGTTGCATTTGTTGATGGACAATTTCTTATGTGGCTTAGAGGGAAGACTTTTGATGTTGTTGTGGTGATTGGAGTTCAAGAGGGAGGACTCTACAAATTGAAAGGGCGATTAGATTTAGCATTAATTCACGACACTGTGGATCCCAGTCAATTATGGCATAGGAGATTTTATCACCTACATTACAAGGCCCTATCGAGTGTGAGCAAGATGGTGACAGGACTACCAGAGATCCAGGAAAAACTAGATGGCGTGTGCAAAGGTTGCACACAAGGAAAGAAAATGAAGCACTCCTTTTGATCTGGATTATGTTTAGAACGAAATGAAAGCAAAGAAATTACAATGAAATACTCATGTAAATTTCCACAAACAGAGAAATACAACAATACTTGATTTATATTAATGAAAGAATTGTAAAGAGACTGTAAAAATATAGAGTGCAAGACTCGCTAGGATGGTGGCAGCTTTATCTCCAAGAAGAGATGTGACATATACACTCATTTGGAAGAATATTATTGCAATGAGGCTTTGAAGGCCTTTTATGTTAAAAAATAATGCCAAAACCCTAGACATCCAAAAACCTAACCCTAGGAGATGAAATGCCAAAATTCATGTGGGCCCCATTTGAGTAAGTTAGTACATTAACTTCCCGGGGTCGTAACTTTTGCATACGATCTTTGTTTTAGGCGTGTGATAGCCCGTTGGAAAGATCTTTTAGAGAACTATGGATTATTCCATCAAACACTGACTCCATCCACAGTTTGACTGTGGCACGCCAAAATAACATTGTTTAATTCCCCAAAATGGCCCTAGAAGTACAACAAGATGTTTTGACATGAATACAAACAAAATAAGCCATTGGATTAGGTGGGAGGCCACCAATATCCACCTAGAGGATGTGTAGGGATTCAAACAACCTTGGAAGTGTAGAACCCATAATTACAAAGAAGTACACAAAAATGTGTTGCACTAAAAATTGACAAGAGGAGCAAGTTGGAACGGGTGAGTGACCACCAATATCCACCTGGATCAATCCTCCCTCCTTAGGAAGCAATGGTCTCCATTGCGTTGAGTGCCTAGGGAAGAGGGGAAATCATTTTCTGAATCTGAAGCTTGGTGAGTTGTGTGCCTTGTTGGAGAAGTTGTACCTCTTGGCTTGTGGAAGACTATCATGAACCTGTTGCTGGAGAGGTTGAATCTATTCCACCAACTTGTTGTCTCTAGGTTGGATGGGGCATTGTGTAGGAATCATTGTAGGTGAAGAAACAATATCTTCTTTCTCTTCGACAATATGTTTTTGTTGGATAGAAGGTGTTGAGGTTGTAGTGGTTCTATTGGTCTTTTGTGCATCCTTTGAGTAGACTGTGAAGAGGACAAATTTTGCAGTATGAGAGATTACCTTGCGGTGTTGTTTTGGTGGAGAAGTAGTCGGAACTACCTCTTGTATCCTATAGAGATGACCTGCAAGAGTAATAATGACACTACGGGATCTAGACTCATAGATAACATGTCGCTTCCACATATATGGTTGGCCCAAAACAACATCACAGACATCAAGAGGGGAATTATCACACACTACCTCATCCTTGAAGGGATGGATGCCATAGGGAAGGCAACACTGTTGGATGATGTCATTCTTCATCTTTACTTTACTCTTTTTGTCATGTTTCTTGGACTGGTTGTCTAAAGGTTGTTGGTTAGGGTCGTCTTTTCCATGCTTTGGTTGTTGCATATTTGCATACCTGAATTCCCATTTGTTATGGTGCCTAATTTCTGCTCAATTTTGAAAGCATATCGACAAGAAGCTCCCAATGATGATATGTTTAGGAAATCCATTTCGGTTTGGATGTACCTATGTATATCTCCATGACATTTCAGAACCAGATGTTGCTCGGAGTCTTTGATACCCAGCTTGGTGCACAAGGTATGGAAAGTATTTGTGAACTCCGACACTATTTGGCTCTTCTCTTGCTGCAGTGTGGTCCATCTCATGTGTTGGTCTTCATATTTATCAACAGGATAGTACTGTTCATTGACCGCATCCACAAAAAAATCCCAAGTGGGCTTGACCCCATATATTTCATATTCCTCTGTGGAACTTTGTTCCTAGTAATTTTCCCACCAATGTTTGACATGGGGGAGAGCCTTAAGGAGTGCGAAGGTGATCTTTTCCCTGTCGAAAAAATTTTGAACAGAGAAATAACCTTCTAATAGTTTTAACCATTTTTCTAGGGAATCCACATCTATTTGACTTTCAATTATGGGAATACCAAAATTAACTTGTACCTTGAAGGGATAGGTTCCTCCAAAATGGTCGCTTGATGAGGATGTGCATGTTGCTATCGACAGGCGTTGAAGGATGTGTGAAAAATTCTCCATCATTTCTTCCCCCTATCGCGCGAGAGCTTGATCAAGCAACAAGTTAATAGAATATTATTCTCCACTGTTTTTCTTTTCTGCCGCCATTGAGGATTTCTTGGACGTGCGAGAGTGATTTTCCTCAAGAGAGACAAACTTGAGATCCAACTGACTATACTTGGACCTCATCGGGGACATGCGCTGAAAAATGATCAAG
This sequence comes from Picea mariana, assembly GCA_032191745.1. NCBI lineage: Eukaryota > Viridiplantae > Streptophyta > Pinopsida > Pinales > Pinaceae > Picea > Picea mariana. The sequence goes on from JASDQU010680499.1 coordinate 41,788, forward strand.
AGCAGCCTGCTCTGGTACCACTGATCCGGATTATGTTCAGAATGAAATGAAAGTAATTGAATTACAATGAAATACTCATGTAAATTGCCAGAAATAGAGAAATACAACAATACTTTATTTCTATTAATGAAAGAATTGTAAAGAGACTCTAAAAAATAGAGAGTGCAAGACTCACTAGAATGGTGGTAGCTTTATCTCTGAGAAGAGATGTGACGGCTACGCTCATTTGCAAGAAGATGATTACAATGAGGCTCTGAAGGAGATTTTATGTTAAATAAGAATGCCAAAACCCTAGACATCCAAAAACCTAACCCTAGGAGATGAAACGCCAAAAGTCATGTGGGCCCCATTTGGGTAAGTTAGTACATTATCTTCCTGGGGTTGTAAATTTTTCATAAGATCTTCGTTTTAGGCGTGTGATAGCCCATTGGAAAGGCATTTTAGAGAAATAGGCATTATGTTGTAAAATTATGGCTTTGTCTACAGTTTGACTATGGAACGCCAAAATAAAATTGTTCAGGGCCCCAAAATGGCCCTGGAAGTACAACAAGATGTTCTGACATGAATACATACAAAATAAGCTAGTTGGATTAGGTGGGAGGCCACCAGTATCCACCTGGAAGATTTGTAGGCCTTCATACAGCCCCGAAAGTGTAGAACCCATAGTTACAAAGAAGTACAGAAGAACGTGTTGCACTAAAAACTGACAAGAGGAGCCAGTTGGAACAGGTGGGTGGCCACCAATATTCAACTAGATCACCTTTCCCAGCAACGATAGTAGAGCCAAAATAGTATTAGACATCGTGCACTCGGATGTGTATGGATCGATGTCAACAACTTCACTAAGCAGAGAGAAAGATAAAGACCTTGTGATTAGATAATGGAGGAGAATTCACTTTAGAGGAATTTAAATAATATTGCAAGGAAGTTGGGATTAAGAAGGAGCTTTCTACTCTCTACAATCCTCAACAGAATGGAGTAGAAGAAAGGAAGAATCGGATGATCATGGGAGTAGTGAAGGATACGATCCATGATCAAGATCTACCTATGCGTCTGTGGGCAGAAGCAGCAAAGACTATAGTGTACGTGCAGAACAGAATTCCCCACAAAGTACTTGAAAACAAGACACTAGAGGAGATGTTTTCCGGAGAGAAGTCGGAAGTCAACCATCTAAGGATATTTGGCTAACCCGTATTTGTGCATGTCCCCAAGGAAAAGAGGACAAAATTAGATCCATCCGAAAATAATGGAATATTTGTTGGTTACAGTGACACATCGAAGGCATATAGGATATATATTCCTGGTCACCGGAAAGTTGAGATTAGCCGAGATGTCACCTTCGATGAGAGTGCAACTTTCAACAAATCAAAACAGGAATGTGCAAAAGAGGTTCATAAGGAGGAGAATGAAGTTACTATAGTTCCATAGGCAGAAGTAGTTGAACCAGAGGAATTCATTCATGAGGATAATGACGTGGTAGAACCTCAGAGGCCAGCAGAGATGCCTTCTCACAACAGAAGACCAGCTTGGGCACATGAGCTCATCAAAGATGCAGAAAGATATGGTACCCCAGAAAAATATATCAAGGAAAGTAAGAAGTCAAAACCATATTCCAGCTATGTGGCATGTTTATGTGATATCATGGATGTAGAATCGTCCAGTTATGAAGAGGTTGTAGAAAAGAGGGTATTGAAGTATGCCATGGGGGAGGAATATCAATCCATAGTAAAGGATTATTCCTGGGATGTGGTCCCCAGAAAGAAGGAGAAATCAATAGTAATTTCAAAATGGATATAGAAAAATAAACATACAGTTGATGGCAGTATTGAAAAGTATAAGTCTATATTTGTGGCTCGAGGATTCTCTCGTAAAGAGGGCATTGACTATGAGGAGACATTTTCTCCCATGGCAAGATATACCTCGATCAGGACTATACTTTCGTTGGCCATAGTAATGAAATGGAAGGCGCATCAGATGGATGTGAAGACAACCTTCTTGAATGGTGAAATAAAAGAGGAAGTATATGTGGAGCAGCCATAAGGGTTTGAGGTACATGACAAGGAGACACATGTGTGCATATTGAAGAAGGATTTATATGGATTAAAGAAGGCACCCAGAGCATGGTATGGCATGATCGACAGTTTTATGACGAGCTTAGGATTTACAAAGAGCATTGCAGATCCTAACCTTTACTTTAAGGTTGTGGATGATGGTCCAGTAATAATATTGTTGCATGTGCATGACATGTTTCTAACAGGTGTGGAAAAGCCCATCTTAGAGTGTAAGAGAAAAATGGTGGTTGATTTTGAGATGAAAGATATTGGGATGATGCATTACTTTTTGGGTCTTGAGGTATGGCAGAGACAGGATGAGATCTTTCTGAATCAAGGGAAGTATGCAATGGAAATCCTGAAGAGGTTCAGGATGTTGGATTGCAAGGCAATGGCTACACCTATGGTATCAAATCTAAAGTTGTTGCAGGATACAAATTCAAATACTGTGGATGTTACTTTATACAGGAAGATAGTGGGTTCGTTGATGTACTTGACGAACATGAGACCGGATATATGTTTTGTTGTGAACACCTTGAGTCAGTATATGGAGCATCCCAGGAAGGTTCATTTGGTCGCAGCAGAACATGTGATAAGGTACCTTAAGGGTACATTGGATTATGGTCTCAGGTATGTGACATGCCATGAGTTCAATTTATATGGATATTCGGATTCATATTGGGCTGACAGTATTCTTGATCGAAAGAGTACTTCAACATATTGCTTCAGTCTAGGATCCAGTATGGTTTCGTGGAGTAGCAAGAAGCAGTCATGTGTAGCACTCAATACGGCTGAGGCTAAATATGTGGTAGCATGTGCAACATGTAGAGAAGCAGTGTGGCTTCGAAAGTTGTTGTTTAGGTTATTTGGTCTCAAAATAGAGGCGGCCTGCATTTGGTGTGACAACCAGAGTTGCATGAAGTTGTCTGAGAATCTGGTGTTCCATGATAGTTCGAAGCATATCAAGATCAAATATCACTATATCATGGATATGGTGTAGAGGGGAGTAGTGAGGCTCCAGTACGTGACTACCGAGGAGCAGGTTGCGGACATGTTGACCAAGCCACTGTCAAGGAAAAAGTTCGATCATTTTAGGGACAAGCTTAGCATGGTCCCTCTTCAGAGGGAGAGACAAGGTACAAATGCATTGCAGGGTAGTGGATGTCCTTAGGACATGTTGTAGCTATTTTAGAGTTACCCATAGGCCTTGGATGCATTGGTTATGAAGTCACAAGGGTGCACATGATGAGGTACATATGCATTGCAGGGTAGTGGATGTCATGGTGACATGTTGAAGCTATTTGAGATCTACCCACGGGCCTTGGATGCGTTGGATGTGAATTCATATTGTACTATGGATATCCGATGATGTATATATTCATATGTTCAATAGTCAATGGTCATGAGCTCATGTGGCAACAAAGAATACCTTCCTAGTTAAGAGGGAGTGTTGATATTTTGATGTAACTACGGAAGATATTCATTTGTATTGTATTGGTCAAACCTCTAGAAGGTTATTGTAATATTATTGTATAAATCGGCTCAAAATAAATTATTATTTTATTGTTATCCTTATTGTAAAAGTCAAAACAACCCCTCTTAGGGTTACATCTTTTTGGGAGTCAAGTTATGTGTATAAATAGAGGTCGAGTTCCTCTCATTTGTACACACACACACAACTCACCTTCTCTTGTGTATTTGGAGAATAGAAAAGGAGGTCTAGTGTGGGAGGTCTTGGTTTCTTGGTCTTTGATACCTTGGTCTTGATCAATTTATGGAGAGCTATAACGTGACATTGTACTATTTGAAGGAATCTATACTGAAGAATTGGTTGTTGGGTTTTCTCCCCCATGAGGGTTTCCCGGGATATATCTTGTTTTCTGTGATTGTTTATCTTTCAGTGATCCTATTACATGAAATTGTTAAGAATGTTAAAGAAGATAATTGTAACTTCTAAAATTATAACATCAGAAGCGTAGTTTGAGCTCCTTCAGTACACATCAGACGATGATAATGACTGTAAGATAGTAGATTTATCATGTACTAGTTCCTTTGACTGAGATGTAGATACTAACATTTGGACTCTTTTTTTTATGGTTCCAAATCATATGAAGGAGCTCGAGAAGGTTGTACTATTATTGAACCACACAAGAAAAAGAATTTGATTTCCTTTCGATTGGAGTTTGAGTGCACAAATAATATGGTCAAGTATGAGGCTTTGATTTTAAAGGTTTGCAAAAAGCTATCAATCTAAAGGTGAAATTCTTAAAAAAAAATTGCGACTCTGAAATTATTGTCAAGCGGGTCAAAAAATACATACATTGTATGTGTCCCCATCTAAAAGGTTACCAATTAGAGGCTTGGAAGATGATTAATAATTTCATTGCATTCAATATCACTTCTATACCTCATTTGCAAAATGAAGTTGCTGATATTTTCGATAATGTTGCTTCAATATTTTCTCCTTTGAATGATGGATTTTTCGTTGAATTGATTTTCAGGCCCTCAATCCTAGAAAATATAGCCAACTGGAGGGTATTCAATGATGATGAACATATTATTGAATTCCTCATCAATGTAACTACATTTAAGGAAGCTATTATAGATGATGAGGAACATAGAGATTTGTAAAACTATAGGGATGGCATGGGAAACCCCAAAAGTAGGCTAATTCCCAAAGGATTTTTGGGTCCATACAAGCAATTTGATTTACAAGCAAGGTTTTGGAAAATTGTAAATTTGGAGACACACAAATCTTCTATGACACGTGAGTTATTCATTCTGGGTACTAAGGAAAACCCCAAACACATCAATTTGGGGGCCTATTTTTCAGAAGAAGAAAAGTGGGCATACATTCAATTGTTCAAGCAATGTAAGGATGTCTTCACATGGACTTATTACAATTTAAAGACTTATGATACAAAGATCATACAACATGTCATCCCACTAAAAGAAGATGCCAAGCCTTTTTAGAAGAAGTTACGGAAATTGTATCCAATTCTTGAGCCATTTATATAGAAAGAGCTAAAGAAACTATTATATGCCAAGATGATCTTCAAAATTTTCATGTCTCCTTGGGAAACAAATTCAGTACCCGTCAGAACAAAATCTAGGGACATCAAGAAATGCATAGATTTCCAAATTCTTAATCAATAATCTAACATAGATAACTAGCATGTTCCTATAATGGAATAGATCTTACAACTTGTCTCTAGTGCCAAAAGGTTGTCATTATTAGATGGGTTTTATGGCTACAATCAATTTTTGGTATCCCAATCTGATCGATTGAAGACCACCTTCATATGAAGAGGGGGACATATGCATACAATAGGATTCCATCTGGACTAATAAATGTAGGTGCAATGTTCTAGGATACAATGGACATAGCCTTCGGAGAGTTAATTGGTCAAAGTGTCGCGTTCTATCTTGGAGACATAATTGTTTATTCTAATAATATCGTAGATCACTTACAACACCTGAAATAGATTTTTGAAAGATGTCAGAAGTATGGTATTTCTCGAAATCCCAAGAAGATCATCTTTTTCATTTCAAAGGGGAAAATATTTGAGCACATCATATCAAAGGATGGGATATATGTAGATATTGAATGAACCAAAGATGTAATGCAGATTCCCATGCCAAACAACAAGATTCCTATGTAGTATTATTTCTTTAGAAAGATAAATTTTGTACACATGTTCATGGTTGACTTCACTAAAATTGTCAAACCTCTACAACAAATGATTAAGAAAGACTCATAGTTCAAGTGGACCTATGTTGAGAAAGTGGATTTCAACAAAGTCAAGGCCGCCATAGATACAATGCCAACATTAGACAACTTAGATTTCAACAAATATTTTGTAACTTTATACATTCACATGTGATCATTCTCTTACAACAATTCTCACCCAATTAAAGGGTGAGCAAGGGAATGAGTGTCAAATTTCATTCATGAGAACCGGTCTATAAGGGGTGGCACTTAAGTACCTAACAATGCATTTGCTATTTATAAAGCCATCAAATAGTTCAAGCCCTATATTTTGAAGAACCACAAAAAGGTAATAGTACTCAACCTAGCTATGAAGTCATCGTTCATGCACAAATAACTTGGGGAGGGAAGAGAAAATTGGATGACAACCATCCACGAATATGATTTACAGTTCAAACTTGCTACCATAGTCAGAGGTCAAAGTCTATGTAGGCTAGCGAAAAAAACATTAGACCCAAAAATTCATCAAAAGAAGGTTGGGAAAATGAGATATCACTCTACAAAGACTCTTGGTATAGCTAGTTGAAACAATATCTATAACAAGGAACCCCTCCCATCCATCTTAATTCAAAATAGAAGAGAGCACTGAGGATTAGGTCATCCCAGTACCAACTAATCAATGGCATCCTCTTTTGAAAAATTTAAGATGGTGTATTTCTCATATGTCTTGAGAAACATTGTGCGGGCAAAGTCCTCACAGAATTACATGATGGTTTAGTTGGAGGAAATTTCGTTGGTGAAACAAAAACTCACAAGATATTGAGAGTTGGTTATTACTAGATAATGGTCTTCAAAGATGCGCAAGCATACATCAAAAAATAGAAGATATGTCAAAAGTGTGTTGCAAGGGAGTATAAACATGATGTTCCTATACAACCTATGATAATTGAAGAATCTTTTGAGAAATGGGGGATTGGATATCATTTGTGAAATCAACCCAAACTCGTCTAGGAAACACAAGTACTTCCTAACTACCATAGACTATTTTACATAATTGATTGAAGTTGTACTACTGGCTAAGGTAAATGAGGAAGCAATCATCGAATTCTTAGAGAACCATTTGATCACTGAGTTTGGCATGCCATCAACGCTTGTTTTTTATAATGCTACTTATTTTTCTTCTTTGAAGTTAACTAAGTTTTCTTTAGACAAGGGGATTATCATGTGATACTTTTATAACTATTACCCCCAAGGTAATGGTGCAATGGAGTCAACCAATAAAAACTTGATCCACATTCTAAATAGAACTGTATTTGACCACTAGGGGAATTGGCATAATGCTTTACCAAATGCTTTGTGGGTTGATAGAGTAACATGTAAAGCCTCTCTAGGAACTTCACCTTACTTCTTGGTTTATGGAAGAGAATACATTCTCCCTCTAAATATATTTTTTCCATTTATCCAACTATCCTAGGATTCACGAGGGTAGATTCACCTAGTCATCCAAAAGCGAGTTGATACTCTGCTTAAGTTAGAAGTAGAAAGAGAGAAGGAAAAGAAGAAATTTGTTGTTCATCAACAAATGGTTAAGAGATGGTTTGATAAACGTTCAACAAGGGATACATATTTCTAGGTGGGGGTTCTGGTCTTAAAATGGGACAAACCAAATGGAAGAAAAGGGTAAACACACTAAGTTCCAATAGTTATGACTTGGCCCTTTCCAGGTGGTTGGAAAACTTGGCCTAGGTACA